>JARHVA010002895.1:320000-367500 GCA_037957365.1 Torreya grandis
GTCTTTGAGAAGGTAGTTAAGCAAGAAAAAGAAGTTTGAATCAATTGCTAAGGTCAAATAAAAATTCAAAAAGAATTTTTCTAGCTCAAAGACAACCTTGAAGAAAAAGAAATGGAAATGGAATAGGAATTCTAAGTACCAATTTAATAGCCAAAATGTAAGATTCAATAATAATTTAGGGAATATAAAACTTGTAAGTGGACTAATAGAAGGATTTAAGGGAGATAATAAATATTAAAGGAAAGTAACACCTAGTAGATGCTTTACATGTAGAGGAGATCATTATGCTAAGGATTTTCCTTAGTGGAAGACATGGTATAAATGAGAATTCACCCACATCTACATCAATATAAGGAACCTTTCAATAGTGTATTCATGTATCAGTTGACAACCATCAAGTGGAATTTCAAACCTTTCCCATTGAATTATCAGGTAATTTTTTGGGGTATTCTATTTCAATTTTGATAGACCTAAGAGCCACTAAATGTTTTATCTCTCCTAGAATGTTAAGTAAATTATCTAGGAAATTTTATTTTATGGCAAATGTTTGGTCAATTTAGTATGAGAATGAATCCAAGATCAAGGTTGATATATGAATTGTTGAGGATGAGATTAAATTTCTATAATTCACTATGATTTTTTATCTTAATGTAGAATCCCTCAGATCAGATGATGTGATCATAAGAGTGAAGTGGATCTTTAAATGCAAAGCCAAAGTTGATTGTTATTTAAAGAAGGTTGAGTGTGTAGATGTTTTTGGAAAGCAAAACCAAATTCAATGATATCAAAGAGAGTTGAAACAAAGTCAAATTTTATCCATTCAATTTAAAAAATCTCAATTAAAGGGATGTCAAGCGTTCTTAGTCAATATGGATGAAATTGGTGAAGTTGAGGAATCCTCAAAAGAAATTTATCCTTTTTTACAAAAACTTTATGATGTTGTTATAGAGGAATTATTAAGTCTATCTCCCAAGAGGTAATTTGAATTTACCAATGATATCATTCTATGATTGAAACCACAATCCAATGCTCCCTATAGAATAAAAACAAATGAGTTAATTGAGTTAAAGGCCCAACTTCAGGAGATGTTGGCCAAAGGGTTGATTCATCCAAGTGTTTCACCATGGGGTACACTTATAATATTTGTCAAAAATAAGGACGAAACTCTTTATATATGCATTAAATATTGAGTGCTAAATAAGGTAAAAATCAAGAATAATATCCTTTACTCTATATTGATAATTTTTTTGATCAAATGTGTGGTGTAAAAATATTTTCAAAGATTGATCTTCATGTGGAGTACCATAAATTAAGAATTAGAGGGGAAGAAATTCAAAAAATAGATTCTAGGACTTGTTATGGGAATTATAAATTTATAGTGCTTCCTTTTAGACTAATGAATTCACTTGCCACATTTATAAACCTCATGAATAGTGTGTCTAGAGATTACCTTGATCATTTTGTGTTAGTCTTCCTTGATGATATGATCATCTATTCTAAAAGTGAAAAAGATCATGTTGAGTATTTGTGATTGGTTTTATAATGGTTACATAATCATAATATATATAAAAAAAATTGTAAATGTTTTTTTTCAAACAAGAGTATAATACTTGGGACATATTATCTCTATAGAAAGAATTTCTATGCATCCATCCAATATTAGAGCCATTATGAAGTGGCCAATATTGAAAAATGTACATAAGTTGTGTAGTTTCATGGGTTTATTAGGGTAATACAATAATTTTTTTTAATAATATCTAATATATATAATTTAATCACCTCTATTCAATATAAGTAATAATATTTTGTTTAGTTTGATAATTGTGAAGAAACCTTCCAAGTTCTAAAAATAAGGCTTACCTCAACACCAATGTTGTAGATTATAGATCCAAATTGTCATTTTAAAGCTATAATAGATACTTTAGGAGGGGGTTTAGGATTATTTATTATACAATATGGATCATTTATATCCTATGAATTAAGGAAATTAAAGATTTATGAGGTAAATTATGCTACACATGACCTAGATTTAACTACCATGGTTCATGCTTTACAAGATTAGAAGTATTATTTGTTGGGAAATATTTTTGATCTTAAGACTAATGATTTGGGACTTAAGTATATATTTACCCAACCTAACATTAATTCTAATGAAAGGTGATGGTTAGAATTTTTATCAGACTATGATTTTGACATTAACTACATTAAGGGAAAAGAAAATAGAGTTGTAGATGCCCTTAGTTCTATAATATATATTACAATAATAGAAACTATAAGGAGTAATTTATAAAAATAGGTAGTAAACTTTTCACCAAAAGATGAATTATATGAATAGATAAATAAATAATTAGGTGAGAATTATCAATATCATAGATACCATGGATTTCAATTTGAGAATGATGGATGTTTGAGATATAATGGTAGAATATACGTACCTAACAAGGAAAATTTGAGAAATATTATTTTAAAATAATTTAAAAATTTTCCAAATTTAGGACATATTGGAGTGACTAATCTATAAGTATAATTAATACCATTGTATTTCTATATGGGAATAAAAATAGATGCAACATACTTTGTGTCTAAATGATTAAAATGTTAGAAAGTTAAAGCTAAATAAGTACATAATTTTGGGTTGTTTACCCACACTCCAAATTAGAATGGAAGTGACAAGTTATTATCATGGACTTTGTCCAAGGGTTGCCTATGCCTATAAACCATCATGACATGGTATTGGTTATTATGGATAAACTTACCAAAGTAGCTCATTTTATTCTAGGTAATCTATCATAGAATGCATCAATACTCACCAAAAGATTTATAAAAGAGGTAGATTTCATGGATTTTTAAAAATATCATTTTATATGGGGACCCTAGGATGATCTCAAAGTTTTGGAAAAATCCGAATTAAATATTGGGTATATAGCTAAACTTTAGTATAACTTACCATTGAGAAACATATGATAAAATAGAGAGAGTGAATTAGGTTTTGAAATATATTTTGAGGATGAATTACATGGACCAAAAATGTAATTAGGAGGGATACCTACCATTGGTTGAGTTCACTTATAATAACTTATTCCAATCAACATTGAAAATGTCTCTTTTTGAGGCATTGTATAGTAGGATGTGTAATAAACCAATCAAATGGGATAAATTATAAAAGGACTGATTTTTGGACTTGATATGCTAGTGGAAATGGAAGAATAAATAAATTTAATAAGGTAAAGTTTGGTTGAAACCAATTATAGGTATAAAATTTATGTTGGTCTGAAAAGGACAAGTCAATTCTCAGTTGGAGATAAAGTTTTTAAGAACCCTACTCAATAATAACTTAATAATAATATTAATTAACTCATATATTGGTAAAACCACACATTACACACATAATTACTTTTGAGGAAGGAATAACTCTTACTATTGGCTACTTCAAGGGGGATAACTCATTTGAGAAAGGCCTAATTAACTTCTTGGATGACTTACAATATTCTATGCCCCTTTATTTATGATAGTTCTTATCTACCCAACTCATTATTATGTATGTGGTACTAAACTAATTATTCATTATTCTACTATTTTACCCCTATCTAGGTACATTACATTCCATCCCCCTTAAAAAAAAAATTCCATTGAAACATGATAAGAATTACGTAATAAAGTAGGATGCTAACCAAATGGAGGCATGGCCATGCATTTATTGAGCATTCCACTTCTTCCTTCAAGATTGGCATGTGAGTACATATAACCACAATTTGAAATCAAACACTACAACATGAGGGCAAAGTTCATAAATATAGATGGACGGAGTAATATCTATTTGAAACATGAGGCTATAGTCAATCACTAAAAGATGAAGATTGATAATCAGGTCCTCAAAGTTAGAATAAGGGTACACAAAATATGTTTCTTAGTGAGTCAACATACCATCCCCTTTGGAATTATTCTTAAAGGGATTTGAAGACCTTTTTACTTACTTAAAATCTATGATTATTAGCTTGAGCTCATCAAGGGCCTTCTCAATCATGGTGATTTCCTAAATGGGCTTGTCTAGAACCTACTGAGGTGCATCCAAAATGTGATCAATGTTTGGTTTGTTGATAGCCTGAAGATGTGGTGTTGTAGAAGGATCCAAGACCAAAAATAAATGTGTATCACCATGATCATGGTAGATGTTGTCTTCTATGAGCTTAACTTGAATCATAGATTGCGGATAGCATATTTAAACCTTTGCTTGAATCTCATCTTGAAGTTCACTGATGAAGCAATGAATGGAGAAAGCAGTAGAGATATTAATTAATGTCTCAAAATTAGTATGGTATTCCATAATAGTACCAATTTGTTGAAAATGAGTTATTGCACTAGTGAGATCACCACTGGATAAAATTGGGATCCCCATGAGAACTAGAGGAATGGACATCAATTTCAACAAAAAAATGCATCCTTTATAATATGACCAATATTTTGATTTTTTGACACTAGTAAACCAATGTATGACACAAAAGTTACTAAGAAATACACACCATTGATAATAAAAGACATTAAAAAATTAAGATGAAACTATATCCTATATATACCACTATATACTAATATCCTACTCATTATGACAACCTATACCCACCAAAAAAGAAAAATTTAACAACATAGTGTCTAATCCACAATTAAAGACATAGAAATAAACTATAAGTATAAACACCTATATAATTAATACCTAAAAAAATAATGTCCATTATAATTTGATGAGATGATAGGCTAGATCATTTAGTTATAAATTTTTGGTATCATAAAATGATTTTGGAATACATCTTGGTAGCATGGGTTTTCAATCGGCACATATGCCATAAACACTAGTTAATGTGTATGGATTTAGTATTATTGTATTATTTTAAGCCATGACAGCTAAGGAATAGTAAAATAATATGATAAAATTAACATGATATAAGGACATGCAATAATAATAAATAGAAACTTAAAAAATAATCTAAGATAAAATCAAAAACTAAACCAAATACTATACAAAAATATAAAAACCAAAAGTTGAGAAAATTGTGATACTAAAAAAGATGGTGAGAGAATAGGAATGAGATGAGTGGTCAAGAAAGAATCTTAGGAAATTGGTTGTCATTGATTAAAAGCACCAAAGGGATTATATATCAGTACCAAATACAAAATATCAATGGACCACCACTGAGAATAGAAGTTATAACCACTGAAATGCTAGTTTGGCATCAATCAAGGACAAGAGGCAACCACCATTACCCATGCTAAAAGATGAGATTTGGTGGTTGATACATAGGGATTCAAGATTGATTTATTAAAGGGTGGTAAAATTAGATATTGTTTATTATCTCATGGATTCAATGGTATATAGATAATTTACAAACCCACTAAATCAAAAGATAAAATCTACATGGAGTGAATCGAGGCATTATGGAGGGGCTACACAAGCCATGCCAAGGTTGAGGATATCTCATTGTATAGAGATCAAGACTAGATTAAATGATAAGTGGGAGATGATAATGGAGATTAGGCCAAGAGGACTGAGGTGAAGGGTGAATCACATCTATAGTCGAGTCAAGTGTGAGCATGCCAAGCTAAGGAGGTGATTGTATTCATACATTGATCCAACCAAATATATAAAATATCCACCTAAAAAATAGCCAAAAATAGCCTCGTTATCAACTCAAATAATTTTAAATCTTGGAAGAATAATGTGGATTGATTAAGAGAAAGTTGGTATGGAATGTATATCTAGCCAATATATAAGTAGAGATCCAAACTAAAAACCTCATAATCTAAAACTAATTAAATCAATGAGGCATGATACATAGGGTCCCAGATGGAGGAACTCACTAATGGTGTTTTCAAATAGAGTCATGGAATGTTGGGTACATATAATATTAGTTATAAATTGGGAGATTTAATCTATAAAGTAAGGAGCAAAGGCAATCATCATGAGCATTCAGACTAGAGACTATAAAAAAGACCTTATATGGCTAGATCTAGGAGTATGCACAAAAATTAAAATGATTAACAAGTGAATAAAGTAGATAAAACACCTATTAAGACTCAATATCTATGGTGTAAATCCTCCATGGTAGAAAACCTTTCACAATGATACTAGATTCAATGCATAGATCTAAAAATTTTCACACAACACAATGATAATATAGATGTATCTACACCCAGAAAACCTAATGACTATAAGCTATAAGACAATAATATAGAGATAAAAGTCAGTTAAATATTCACACTAAAAATACTTCTAGACTATAATACTACAAATGGATACAATCCTCATAATAATTTAATCAGACAGAAAACTAAATGACCAAAACTTTCTCTTAAACCACAATTCTATTGCAATGGAAAAAAAACCTTGTAAATCACTCGGATACCAGATGATAATAATCCTACTCATATAATAGCTAAATAATAATATTAATTGACTCATATATTATTAAAACCACACATTACACACATAATTCATTTTAAGGAATAACTACCATCATGGGCCACTTTGAGTGGGATACCTCCTTTGAGCAAGGATCAATTACAAATTAACTTCTTGGATGACTTAAAATATCTTATGCCCATCTATTTATACCAGTTCTCATCTACCCAACTCATTATTCTTATGCATGTGATACTAAACTACTTATTCCCTACTATATTAGTTATTATGTAAGTCAAACCCTAAAAGAGTGTTATTATGTTTGTGAAATCAATGAAATTATCACCAAAATATGTGGGTCCTTTATAGGTTCTATAAGTTATTAATCATGTAACATATAAAATTATTTTTCCATTAGATTTAGCTCAAATGTATATTATTTTTCATGTATCATTTCTTAAGAAATATATAGCTAACTATTCACATGTTTTGGATTGGAATGCATTTTAAGTTTTGGATCCAGGGGTGGTCAAAGTAGAACCAATCATAATAATTGATACACATAAGTTTAGATTGAATAATAGGTAAGTATCACAATGCAAGGTATAGTGGGACCAATATTCCAAAGATAGTGCCACATGAGAATATTAAGAGGAATTCTCTAGGCTATTACTCATTTATTTAAATGATTTTTGTACTCAACATTGTTAATTATTTATTAAACTATTGTTTGAAATAAAATTCATTAGGATAATGACCTATTTTAGGGTGGAAGGACGTCACATTTTGTCCCACTCTACAAAAACTATTTAAGTATCAATAAGGGATATGGAAATAATGATTTGTATTTATGATTTTAATATAATATTTGAATATCTATGCTATATTATTATTAGTCATATTGTTTGTTTTGATGATCAATTATGTTAGAGGGCATATGCATATGTTTATGAAGGTAATATTTTCTATGATTTTTTTTAAAAATGATTGTTTACATATTTAATTGAATTAAAATAGCTCATTGATAATTATATATATTCTAATTAATTTATTATTTTGTTATAAAATTAGATTAACTACCTTTTATTTAATTGATATGGTTTCAAGACTATCATGCCCTCAAAAGTGGTATAAAGGAAGAGTATCATAGGGGAGGAGGGTGTAGATATAAATAATGAAGATAAAGATAACTAAACCAAACTCACACACACACACACACACACCCCACTCTTATTTCCTTAGACGAAATGAATGACTAGTATTTTGATAAGAAGTTGAGTGTTGTTTTGATTATTTTTCCTCATTACATGCATTTTTTTTGAGTTATTACTTGTCTTGATGTTTTTATTAGCATAACATATGCATATGTTGTATTGTATATCATGTTTCCATTAAAATTTCATATGAATTATATTACATTTAATTATTCAAGGTGAACCATTTGTGTATTTTAACACTTAAGAGAGTGTTGGGTCTTTATTGATCTTCTTTAATTGTTTACTTTATGCCCCTTTTTGGTGATAAAGTGGGGGGTTGGGTGGGAATGTAAATAGGGTATAATCACCCAAAATAATTTAATTAAAATAATTAAATGACTTTTAAAATTTGGATTTTTTTTGGTTAATGTTTATTAGCAAATTTTTGTGAAATAAAATTGAATAAATTAGGCTTTAGTTATGTTATGTTTGACCTACCCATTATCTCAATGATGAATAAGTTTCATGTGAAATCCATGCTAAAAATTAAGGTATATGACTATGAAAAATCCATAATATTATGTAGATCAAACATAAGTGAAAGTGAGTTCATAATGAAGCACTTGTAATTTGATTGGAGAGGTGACTGGCCATGAATAATGTGGTTGGAGTTTGGAAAACAACAAGAATAAGGAAAAAGATGATAATTGTAACATGATGGGAAGGGGAAAAATATCAACAAGAAGTAGAAGATATAATTTTATACATTTAGATAACATCCATTATAAAACCAAGTTGGTTAAACTTGAGTTTATAAGTTTGGTTATTGATTTTCAACTTAGTTTAGCAAGAAATTATGGTTCTTTGATATGGGTTACAATAATGTACATTTAAATGTGGGTAATGGTAGTTTTTTGTTAAATAAAAATAGGGTTTCATATATATAGACCTAGAGATGGAGCTCAATTCCATCGATAGTACTATATATGTGATGTTGAGCCTGTGTAATGAAAGATAAATTTTATTAGTAAATTTATTAATTTAAACTTAGGTCTTTAGGTCTATAGAACTAGAGATGGAAATCAATTCTATCCACAGGTTTATAGAGATGATTTCAAGTCATTTTTAAAAATAATATAGGGTATTTTTAGGATAGATGATCTTGAAACATAAATAGTTAATAGTTGTGTAGTCATTGTTTAGTACATAACTTTCTTGAAAATTATTAAGGGGGAGAAAACCCTTGTCATATTTTATCTCTATAAATTTAAAATTTTGGGTGAACTCCATTATTGGCAAATAAAATTATATTACATATTTATTGAGTTTTCATACATTTCAATTGGGAACTTGAATCATATACCATATTTAAAATATCATATAGGCTAAGCATGATATATGTTAGTTATAGTAACCAAATCCAGTTCATTTAATTAGGAGACTACCTAAGCACTTTTATTGGTTGTCATAGTTTTTTTAAAATATGTTGAAAGGACATTAGTTTGTTTGGAAATAAAAAATATAATTATTGTAAGGATTATTTACTTTTATACAAGTTTATATCATAAATAAAGACCTATATCTATATATTTTTAGTTATACATATTCAAGTTTAAATATTCAAGCTTGAAGGTATAATATATTTGAGTGACTATGTGTATATATATCTATGTGTGTGGGGGTGTGTGTGTTTGTGTGTGTGGATTTATGAAACCTATTTATTATTAATTAAAATGATGAAATATGAGTATATATAATTGATAATAGTATTTCCTTGAAAACTTATTTTTTTGGTATGCATAAATGAATATATATGTATTTATATTGATATATACATATAAATATGGATAAATTTAGATATGTATGAAATACATGGTTTAAAAAATCACTGTGATATCTAGTTGAGCATATACTTTCTTTCATTTTGATGATTTCATATAACTACATGTTAAAATGGGAAATTTTGAGTATATTTATATTAGTGATTATATTTATTTGAAGTGGACAATTATCCATCAGTTATACAATTAATTAAAAGGATTTTGAACAAAGTAAATTGGTAAATTGATAATATATGTATAATAAATACACATTCTTAAATGCAATATTATTTATAAAGTTTATTTGATAAATTTAATCAATATGGCAAAATTTGCATATAAAACATATGATAATTTTCTTGTATTAATGAAATGATGGAATAAGTTTACAAAGGATAAAGTTGTCAATGAAGTATAATATAGGCTTAAGATACATTACTTGTGTTTTATAAACTATATTAAGACTCTTTTGGATTATATTTTTAACTTATTTGGATAGGTTGTACTTATGTATTTAATAAAGTATGAGAACTTTATTGTATTAAGGAAATAATTGAATAAGTTTAAAAAGGATGAAGTTATCAATGAAGTATATAATAAGCTTAAGATACATTATTTGTGTTTTATAAACTATATTAAGACTAATTTGGCTTATTTTATTAACTCATTTGGATACTAATAGATCTTATATGATTTGAGAGAGAGAGAGAGAGAGAGAGAGAGAGAGAGAGAGAGAGAGAGAGATGCTTCAAAATTGGTATAGTGTATTTAATCTTTAATTATTATTTTTTAGACATATATGCATCCCTGATTTGAATACAATTTAATAAAATAACCTATACATGACATTGAAGAGTTTGAAATAATGATATTGTTGAATAATGATTGATTATACCTTACAAATTGTTTATAATTATTAATGTTGTAATATGTATTTATTACGCTTTAAATTTTATATTTGAAAATTAGTAGACATGTTTCATTGATAAAAATTGATGTGTGTGTGTGTGTGTGTGTGTGTGTGTGTGTGTGTGTGTGTGTGTGTATTGATGCAAAGGTTAAACATCCAAAATTTCAATCTCTCAACTTGATGTCAAGTAGTATAAATTGCCTCTACTCTTTATAGCCTTTTTTCACAAATTTTTTGATGGTATGGGAAAATGAGGATTGATCCTAAGAATATAAGGTGATTTTTTAGTACCCTATATTTAATACCTTCCCTCAAAGAAGTTTCTTGACCAAAATCCATTCAAAAGTTAGTTTTTAACCTCTGTCTAGCCCCAATTAGGTCTCCCAAGGCCTAATTCACTCTCAATCCTCTAGTTTCATAAACAAAAGTTTTGTAAAGGTATAAAACATTTAAAATATATTAGATTAAATTAATTCCTATAAAATCACTAATTTTTGTGATTTTTTAAGGTGGCATCTCCTAGAAACCAAAAGTTTGTTTAGAAACCCTAACACAGTTTTATCTAACAGTGTAAACCTAAAAAGGAGAATTTTGATGTATTAAGATGAAAAATAAGTTTAAATCCTTTTTTAAAGGTGAAATAGGATTATATTAATCATACACACATTATTTAATGTATAAAACTTATCAGAGGACCTCTATTATCCACTTGAACAAAATTTTGAGTTTGATTGTGTAGTTTCATAGTCACCTAGAGGGTCTGTATTGATTTAATTATAAATAAGTATGAAAACAAATAAATATATAAATAAGCTTTAGTAATAGTGTTATAAACTTAAAAGGAAATAACGAGCATCAAAATGTATTCTTTATAGGTTATTTCTCCAATATTCAATCTTACACAGTCATATTTACTGCCAAAAACATAGGAAAATAGGGTTTGAAACTTTTGTCTTCAAACTTGAGGATATTATTCTTGATTTTATTAGATTTTTAGTTCATAAAATTTTTAATTATTAGCCTTAATAATTATCCAATAAATTTTACATGTCCTTGAAATACTCTAACTAATTATGGATTCCTCCAATGGTCATTAGAGTGATAACAAAAATATTTAAACATACATCCAAGTTTATATTTATCAAACACATGACATAACACACATTTTAAAGAGACATGGTTCCATCAAGAGTTCATACTAGAAATTTTATACCTTTAAAACTCTTCCAAAACACACCTAAAGCTCCTAAACTGGCCAAACCAATTCAGAAATTTAAAAAGTCTATTTTGGAGGGAAAAGCCACATTTTAATTTTTGAGTCTAAAGATAAAACAAACAACTAAAAATGAAAAATAAATGTGATATAATAATCCTAAAATCACTTAAACCACAAATCAAACCAAAATTGATAGATAAAACTAACATTTCAATAATTTAAGCCTAAGAATGATGCTCATACATCATACTCCTAGGGGAAAAAGAAAATGACTCAGAGACTGTTGTCCATGAGTTATATTAGAGTAATACAATGCATATTTATGTCATTATATATTATTTTTGTATTATATTCAATTGGTTTTTTATTCCATTTGACCAAATACTTGAAATATTATTTGTCCCTAGTTTGCTTGACCACTTGCTTGTCTAAGATGTATTCTAGTTTATCTCGTTTGACTTATCAAAACTTATTTTTCAAATATATACCTATTGTATCTGATTAATATATTATTTTTTAACTCTTTTATCCTTGTTTTTAATTTTATAAATTTAAAACATTAAAAATGGGTGATATGTCTATGCCACTAGGTAATTCCAACTCATATGCATTATCTGCAAACTTTCTAAGCACCTTACAAGGACCATTTTTTTTAATTTTAAGATTATTATATGAATATATTGGAGATATAAAATTCTTAAGATGATAAAAAACCAAATATACAACTTGAAATATTACCTCTCTTCTACTTACATCTACTTACTTTTTTGTATTTCTCCACACTAGCTTCTAGATGCTTTCTTACTTGTTGATGAACTTATTTCATGGCCACTACAAAATCTTATTATTTATCATTCCTCTTATAAATATTAATTATATTTACTAGCTAAAATAATCCTCTAGGTTTCATACCATATAGCATTTGAAAATGAATCATGCCAAAGTTCCTATTGGAGGAGTCATTGTAAGCAAATTCTACCTAGGGTAATACAAGATCCTACTGCTTGGGATTATCTTTAGATAGAAACCTAAAAAGGTTCCCTAGAATCCTATTAACCACCTCGATTTGAAAATATATTTGAGGTTCTTAAGATGGACTAAAACTTATATTTATCCCTAGATTCTTCCATAGTGTCCTCCAAAAGTGGCCTCAAAATTTAGTATCTCTATTAGATACAATACTTAGTGGTAATCCATAAAGTCTTACTACCTCCTTAAAGAACAAATTTGCCACATGGGTGGAATTATTTGTGGTGTTTTAAGGAATAAATTGTGTCATTTTTAAAAATGTTTTCATAACTACATATATGGAGTCGAAACCTCTTTGTGTTTTAGTTAGTCCCATCATAAGTTCCATGTTTATGGATTCCCAAGGCCTATTTGGGATTGGTATAGGTTTATATAAACCTATATTTTTACTTTTCCCTTTGGAAATTTGACAAATTTTACACATCTTGACATATCTTCTCACTTATTCTTGCATCTCAGGCAAAAAATGGTTCCTATTGAGCTATTCCATAATCTTATCAAGCCCAAAGTGGCATACCATACTCCTACTATGCTTCTTTTGGATCAAATTCTCTCTTATTGAACTTTTTGGCACACATAGTTGCATATATTTATATAGTAACCAATCTTTTATGATATATTCCAGGCATGTTTCTTTGTTTAATGTAGTTGGATTCATACAAGCATTGAAGGTTTCTTTGAAATATTCATCATCCTCATGCATCTTCTTGAGTGACTCAATACAAACACTCTCAAGTTGTATCTCTTGCACTAATAGGACTATTGTACTCAATTCATCTACTACCTTATTACTTTGTCCTTTCATATGCTTGGTGGTGAAGATAAAATTCTACATATACTCCACCCATTTCATATGCCTCTGATTTACCTTAGGCTAATTAGTGATAAATATAAGTGCATGATTATCTATGTAAATGATAAACTCTTTAGGCATTAGGTAATGCCTTCATTTATTCAAATCATGCACCATTGCATAAAATTCAAAGTCATATGATGAATACTTTCTCTTGGAATCATGGATTTTTTTATTGAAATAAGCTATTGGCCTGCTCTCTTTGCTTAAAATAGCTCCATTTAACACTCCACTTGCATCACATTCTATCTAAAAAACCTTGCTAAAGTCTGGTAGAGATATAATGGGTTGCTCTTTAATTATTTAATTTAAATACTAAAAAATTATATTATACTTCTCAGTCCAAACAAACTTTTTTTTATCTCCCCTAATAGTATTTATTATTGGAGCAAAAATTCCACCAAGGTTTTTAATAAAATTCCTATAGAAACATGCAAGCTCGTGGAAACTCCTCACCTCTTTAGTTGTTCTAGGTGTTTTTTATTCCATGATTGCCTTCACTTTGTCCTTTTCCATATTAATCATGCCTTGGGAAATGATAAATCCTAAGTAAAATAGTTTTTATTTCATGAACAAATATTTCTTGAGGTTGATTATCAACCTTTCCTCTTGGAGCCTTCTCATGACTAGATGTAAATGATGAAGATGTTCCTTATTACTAGGGTTATAAATAAGAACATAATCTAAGTATAACACTAAAAACATACCAATAAAATATTTGATTATTTCATTTATAAGTCACATGAAAGTACTCAGTGCATTTTTCAAACCAAATGGCAAAACCAACCATTCATACAACCCCTCATTAGTCTTGAATGTAGTTTTCAATTCATCCCCTTATATGATCCTAATCTAATAATATTGTATTATTATTTTTGTGAAACTAGGGTCTAGTTTCTAAATCATAAAGGGTTTGGAGTAAAGGGAAATATCTAGTTTAATATGACTAAATATAGATTTTTATCAAATAATTTACTAGAGGAAGAGAAATAGACTTATGTGAAAATGGACTAAAACTAATGATTCAGGTGCTAGAAATTGTGGTGTAGGACTGGGACATTATCATAAATTAGAATATGGCCTTCATTTTATTATTGGATAAGAATTTTGAAATAAAACACTAGTGGCATGGGTGTTTTAGTCCACTTTTATTGCTTTTGTCTAAGAGACCTAAGCTTTCTGGGTTTTGTTCATAATGTCTATATGACCCTACCTATGAAGTTTTAGAGGCTATAAACCCTATATCTATGTACATACATACAAATAAAAAATTCATCAAAATCAAAAGGGGGATAAATTGGATTATGGGATGAATGATTACAAAATCTAGTACCCCTATTATCCTAATTATTGCCTACATTAACCATTAACCTAGGGTATCAGATCAAATGTAGTTCTCCCTTAGGAAACATGCATAATCAATGTGCATGGTAGATGCTAGAATGACTTTCACCTAGGCCCTTCCTTGATCAAACATGAAAGTCTATGTGTGATGTGAAATGATGAGATATACTCTTAACTGATTTTTAATTATTTAATGTGCCAAAGTAGTAAGTGCTATTCATAAAATGCCTTGTGTAGTCCTTTATATAGGAGACACTTTATTTTAAATTTGGGAGCTTTATTTTCATTTGGATGACATTGGGAAACTTAAGGATGAACATAAGAAAGGGGATGAGACTTATTAAGTGAAGGAAAATGACCATTAGATCTCAAAATTACCTTGGATAATAGCACCAAAATAGGACACTAGTGGCACTGACACTATAGTCTAATTCTAACATTCCTATCCTACAGGCTAAGGACTTAGAGGGATGGAAAGAACATAGAAAACCTGACTTGGATGAGGTGGAATGTATTTTTGAAAGGCTTAGGATTACTAGGAATAGGAAAAAAGGTGATTCAAGCATGAAACAAGACCAGGATGACTAAAATAAAAGACATCGATAAATGTGAACAATGCTCATATTATCTAGTTCAAGTCTCCTTTGAAAGGAATATGAAAAGACATGATATGTGTGGTTTCTTAACCAAATTAGGGTGTATACATTTTCCCCACTTTTAATCTAGTGATGCAATGAAATGAAGCACTAGAGTAAAAGAAAGAAAATAAAATGTGTACCTAAGCCCACCTACATGGAGATGAATGTGATGTAAAAAGGAAGTCGATGAAGAGCTCAATAGTTCCTAGAGAAGGAAAAGAATATCTGAAATGGATACCCCATGTACTAAATCTAGATGTTTAATCCATTTAACATGGAGAAGGGGGTAATGCTTACCCCTTATGTTAAATATAGATAAATTGATAAATGCTCAAAGTCTTAAAACCAATGTCTACCCTCTATCCCACATAAAATCATGTAATCTGGAATGTGTACATAGAATCTATATACTATGAAGTGTAAAGTATATCATGAACCCACTCTAAATATCTAAAATATAACTAAGTGATTGAAGGCCCAAAACCAATGTTTGGCCTCTATCCCACACAGACTCATATAGTCTATGTATGTGTAATGCTATGGACCAATCACTATAGATAGCCATATGGTCCAACCCAATGACAATCTGGGTATAGTTGGGTGTAAGCTAAATCTCTAGTCAATGTGTAAGGAGAGAATGGCATGTTTTACCATTCAATCTATATAATTATAGATGATGAAGAACATGATCATCTATATCATGCCCATAAATATAGTATGTGATTGATGCATATGTATAGTTTGTTAATCTATATAACCACATGTGATATGACCTATCATGTCATGCCCCATGTGTAAAACTAGAGATCAAAACACTATGATTTATACTATGCCTATAATCTACTATGTAGTCTTATAACTATGTCATGTTGTATGAAGCTATATGTATGAGATGTGTAGTAATGTATATGCCCTCAAATCTAGTAACTATATAGCTAGATGTGATATGACATATTATGCCATGCCCCATGTGAAAAATTAGAGATCAAAACACTCTGATCTAAACTATGCCTATAATCTACTATCTGGTCTTATAAATGTCATTCTATATAAAGTTATATGTGTGAGATGTGTATAAATGTACATGCCCCCAAATCTAGTATCTAAGTTTGAATGTATATCAAAGTTAGTATGGATCTATATAATCTAAACCAATGTATTTGAATAGTCTATGTATTTGTAAACTCAAGGTATATCCCTCTGAATGTCTTGAGTAATGTTGAGTGACCCATATAATCTAAATCACCATATATTTTGACTGATCTAAGTTAAATTTGATAATTTGACTGATGAATGTGCACAAACAATGGTGTATCCATCGATCAGAGTGGATAGGCATATTGGGTAAGTGTAGGAGTAATAATAGTAGGAATGATGCCTCCCTTTTAGGGAGATGGATGAGATATATGATAAAGGAGGTTGAGCCAAAAGTGATGACTAGTGGAATAAGTAGAAATAAGTTTCACATATTGTGAGGAGAATAAAAGTTTGTTTGATTCATTAGGCTAAGGAGTTTGAAATTTGAGCAAGTTCTTGATTGGTTAGGACCAAGTTATATAGCTAGATATTAAATAGGTATAAAGATGTGTGTTCCATAGTATGAGGATGATGTATTAGGAGAGAAAGACTTATGTGATGTCGAAGGTATCATTGTCATGATTTCATGAAACAAAATGGCTTGTAAAATGGAGCTACATGGTTCAAGTTATAGGCAAAATAGTATTTCTCTTTGGATGAAAAAGTTGTTTGATATAGGAAAATTGGATTGATTCTTGATTCATTTGTGCATTGACTAGGTTGAGATTTGGAGCTCTGGAATGAGAGATATGCAAAGGATATGAGCACCTACCATGACCTAGTTTAAGTATTTGGTAGGCTAGACTGAGGCTAGTGGTGATGCTACCCTAGTGAGTATCTAAAACACATGATCATTGCTTATTTGGAAAATTGTTTTTGATGATTTTGAGTTGTTTAAAGTATCCTAGGAAGTTTTTGACTAGTTCCAACACTCTTATCTAGGATTCAATGCTCTTATCTAGTGTTTAGTGTTGTTATCTAGGTTCCAACATTATCCTATGTTAGTGTCCTTTCTATAGTGATGTTATCAATTGGGGCTAGATTTCTATATTTTTGAGTTGTTGCCTATTTTTGCGTAGCTTGGATATTTTCCTTGGCATTGTTGACTAACATATATGTTATTTTTGGTGTTTTTCTAGGGCAAAGTATGGATGAGGGGGTTCCATAAAGGCCATGTGATAGAGACACTGAGATTGTTACTTTTGGTAGCTAATGAGAGAGTTGTGATGGATAGGGTAAGGTTGGGTCATGTGTGTAACCTAGTCACTATACAGTGGGATAGGTACCTAACTACCACCTTATGTGAGAGGTGGAATGTAGACACATGTACTTTTGAGTTTCTTATTGGAGAGATTATGATTATTTTGGAGAATGTGTATTATATTTTACATTTGTTGATTAGTAGATAATATGTGAATTTGTAGGATGACATGGGTGTTGATGCTATTGATCATGTGTCCTTGTATTTTTCTAGTGTTACCTTAGGCATACATTAGAGAGGTAGTGATAGTGATGTATTATTATCAGTTATTATGTAGTTGAGTGTTCCACATCAATAGAAGTGGTTGGCCATGTTATTTGCTTTATTTATTATGGATAAGAGTGGGGTGTTGATTTCATACAAGATGCATAAGATCATACACAATATAGAGATATATGGCATTGTGTTTTCATGGGGTAGGATTATGCTTACCCACTTATATAGGGATATGTATAGGTTTACTTAGGAGGCATTTAGTGGTGGTGTGAGTGTGGCTACTTTATTGCATTTTTGGTTTTATGAGCAGATAGTAGTTGTAAGGTCAATAGGATTATCAAGGGAGAGGCAGGCACCTCCACAACTATTTAGAGAGTGGTGGATGAGTACATTGGTTATATGATATCCTAGGATAGATCACTATAGATAATTTTTAGATAGATTGGTGGATTGAGATATCATATAGAGACCCTATAGAGGATTCTTTAGGTGACCTGAAGATGTAATTATGGTATATGAGGGTCAATTATTGTTTACATGACCATTGGGATGGAGTGTATGAGCACTTTTAGTATGATAATATGACTAGATAGTTTAGGGTACCACAAGATGTGCCCCTAATAGCATGGGTGTGGGTGAGGAGTGCACAAGCAATAATGAGGGCAGGATCTCATGGGAGGCCTATTGAGCCTAATTTAGTACCATTACCTTTGGATATGTAGGATGTGGCTATATATATTATTGAAGTATATGATGTTAGATGTATAGAGGCATATACCACATGGTGGGATAGGCATCAATGGGATCTATTATATCTTATTAATGGAGGGGATTCCCTTACATATGAGGATCCTACTCCAATCCATATGATGGGAGGCAAGCATTGATTATATTTGAATTATGTATAAGTTTTCACTTGTTTTAGCTTGTTTTGAAAATGTATATCTCATGTAGTGTTGTAATTTTCCATGTAAGTGGAGTGGAATATGCTCAAAATGAAGCACATACTAGGGGAGGAGGTGGGGATGATGAGTAATGGGAGAATATCATCGAGTGTACACTCTAAGAGCTTACATGGCATGTACCTAATGATGTTGTGAAGGAGGGTTTGATAGAGTCAGTAACATTTATAGTTTATGTTTATGCTCATTTATTTTATAGGTTTGTTATATCTATAGTTACATATGTTAAGGTAGTGGGAGAGAGAGATAAGTTGAAAGCTAAGCTTGATAGGCATATCATGCCTTTAGCTAATTATGGATTGATGAGTACATAGATATTTAGAGGTAGTATTTAGAATTACCTGAGGAGCATGGGAAGTTACTAGAGTGAGAGAGCTAGTGTAAAATGTATTTAGAAGCTTAAGGAGGTATGGGGTCATCGAGTACAAGAGTAGATTATGGGACTAGTAATGGTGGGGAGAGTGAGACTAAGAGTGAGGGCATGGTGACCATTTGTGATTGATTATATTTGATGTGATGTATATGTTTATAAAATTTCATTATATATGTGGATATTATTTTGATTTTGACTCATGTGTAATGTGTTATGGATTTTGGAATATATTGGTATATTAGTTATTTTGGTATTGATTTCAAGGTTGTGTATGTTTTAGCAAAATGTTATTTGTCATGTGATTTATATTTTTCATGATATGTTGATAAGTGTGATGTTTATGTTTGATTTGCAATCCTATGTGAGAACAAAATTATTGGTTTTGTAATTGGTAAATTATTTGGATAAACTAAGTTGGTTTAATGTTGATAAAAATATGATTTGGTAAGATCTAAATTTTGATAGGTTAGTTTTAGCCATGGATAGTTATTAGGAATTAGGAATGTTAGTTGTTAGTATATGGGCATGTAAGATAACATGCTATGCGTATTACTTCCTTGAGAGTGGCTCAAGAATACAAAGGTTATCTAGACCTATGGATCCATCATTTAACTACTAAGTGAAGCTAAGAACTTATGTTGGTATGAATATGTGTAGTATTAATCTATGTTTTACCACTATTTGAACCCTAATGGATAACTAAATAAGTGCCCATACTACTCATGTTATGTAGGAATATGCTTTATATATGATATTGTCTATTATGTACTAACTATAGATATACATGAAGATTCTAAAATATTTAACTTTATTGGATGTGCCATGGAAATTGTGTGATATAAAAAAGGCTCATCTATCTGTAATCATATACCATGTGGCCTCTATTGTGATATGTATGACTAAGCAATAGATCGAGATGGAGCTAAAACCTATGATGGGGGCTCATTTAATCTCAGTCATAGTAAATTACTATGTGAAATATGTCCCTAAAAATATAGCCAAAGTGAATATCTCTTTGGAGAAATACTCTATGATGTGGGTTCATTTAATCTTAACCGTAGTAGATTGATACATGAGATAGGACCCAAAAAATATGGTCATAGTGAATATTTCTCTTGAGCATTACTATGTTATAGTGCTTGTGACTTTACTAGATATGTATATAGAACTACACTATGTACTCTTCAGACTACAATGCTATATGTAGGCTATTCTCATTTGACTAGTTTCTAAACCTTATGAATAGGTGGAAGAGGAGATCTCCTATGAGGATCTATCTTTGAACCTATATTACTCTCATGATGAGTGACTGATGATTCTTATAAATAAATGTCTTGGGATGACTCAATCATAAATGAATGAGGTCTAAATTTCCATTATGGAGGAGATCTTGGTTCCTCCTGTGTAAATTTTATGATGCCATTATCAACACATCTATTAATGCAATCTTTGAGTCCATAACAATCATTATCTCTATGTCCACATATATGATGATAGTTATAAAAGGGCTGATGTGGATTTTTCTATAAGAGATGTGGATCTCATCAATGAGTAGAAAGATATGTGATTAACTTCCTATCTAATAGTCTTGATAATATGACACATGGGATATCCCACTTTGAATCAAACTATAGTGGTGCCTTGATACTATTTTTTTGTATTACATACTATAGGTTGTGCTTTGGAAACTAGATCTTTGTTCTTAACTAGTTACTTTTCAAGTTGTGATCTGCTATCTTATTTATGACATGGTGGATGCTAGATGTTAGGAGTTGTAGGTATTGATGTGAAATCTAGAGTGACTCAATTGACTAAATCTACCTCAATCAATCCCAATTTATTTTTTAAAGATAGAAATGTATAACATAATTTCCTAAAAGAAGACTCTATTTGATATAGTATATGCTCAAGGATAGGTTGGTGAAACCCTCTAATAAAGATATATTGGATCCCTAAATCTGCTAGTTTATATATAAATCTTAGCATGTGAGTCTTGAATCATAAGATATACTCACTCAGTAGCTTTAAAGTATTCTAATGTAATGTGTCAAGTTTCTCGTATGTAACATGAGGACCTATGTTTACTATGTAGTATCTGAGAAATGCCTCCTTTAAGTCATCATATGTGTGTAAAGAGCCAATGGGGAGTAGATAAAAGAACCAATTTTGTGCTACCCCCACTAATGTCTACTATAATAACTTTAATAGAATCAAAGGACTCACATGAGATGGCAAAGTCTTCTAAATGGCTTGAATGTGTACAAATGGATCTCTAATTCCATCAAAGTGAGGCAATAATTGCATTTCTAAATGCTTAGCCAATGAAGGTTTTATGAATGTCTTTTGTAGCGGATTACCATATAAATAAATGAAATCCATCCAAGACTTATAAGCCTTGTTTTCCAAGGCAAGGAGATTTACTTGGTGTTTTAATTCACCAACTGCATGCATGAAAGAGATAATTTCTTTGGATGGTACATTAGTATCTTGAATTGGTTCAATTATTCATTGAATTTGATTACTAATTTTAGCTATGGGAATGCTAAATTTATTAATTAGATCATAAAGAGGGGGTATACTCACTGGAACCTTGGGAGTAACGGTAACTTGGACCTTACTCGAAGGATGTGGGATACCATTCTCTTTAGGTGAAGAGTGAGAATTGGTTCTACTATAGTGAGGGGTAGCTTGGGAGGTTCATTGGTATCTTTATGTTTTAGTGAATCATATTCCAATTGAGTAGAAGATGTTATATTAGCATTGACATGTGCATTATTTGAAATAGAATCATTCATAGAAATAGAAACAACATTTGGTAGTGCATTATGTTTGAGAGGAGAAATGAGAGAAGAGTTAAAGGAATGAGATGCATTTTTTTCTTCACTATGTGCACAATAATCATCATTATTCCATGCATTATCATAATTTAAATATTTTTCACAATCACTCTCATTTTAATATTCATTTGCATGTTCAATATCATAGTCATTATCACTTACATCATTGTTAGGGAGAGGTGTAAGAGAAGAATTTAATTCCTTTCCAATATGCAATAAATTATCATGTGAAATTGGGATATTATGTGCATCTATGTTATCCATGGATGGAGTTTATGCATTATTTTCATTTCTAATATGAGAAGTAAGAGAAGTAGAGTTTTCATTTAGACATTCTTTAATATAAAGTAGAGTTGAGAGTATGAGATGAATCATTTGAACTATGCATTAGTAATTTGATTTTATTGTCTTTATATTGTTGTATTTTGAACATAGAAGTATCAAAAGAGAGATAAATATTAGGTTCACATGGATGAAAAATATCACCATTAAGAGGTTCACTTGGAAGTTCATGACTAATTTATTTATTTTTTGAATTGTGTATAGGAGAATGAGGTGAAAAGTACCTTTCCCATTTTTCAAAATTATTTTCTTTAGAAGAATTAATAAAAGAGATAAGTTTGAGAAAATAAGATGCATCTACTTTTTCTTCACTATCACTTTCACATGTATCATCATATTCCTCATTACAACAATAGTAATTATCTTCATTATAAATGAAATTATTTTCCACATTTTTAGAAAATGTGCAATTTTGCAAATTTTTCCATTCATTGTTATAATTATGATAAAAAATTAGAGATTGATCTATCAGATGAGAGGGAATAAGTACCTTAGTGGCCATTTTATTTCATTCACCAAAAATAATATGTAAAATTAATATTAAGAAAATAAATGAAAAAATAGCTAATGACATGAAAATTTTGAAAATATTTTTGACAATATAAATAATTTTCAAAACTTCCAAAATATTTTAAAAAAAATTGAAAATGAGGAAGGGTTGGAGTTTGAGGACCTAGTTTGAAAATCTAGGGTTTTTGTGTAGGGTTTTAGAATTTTTTAAAATGATGGCAATAATTTAAATTTTTAAAATAATTTTGAAAAGCATTAATAAACAAAAATTTATACAAAAATAATAAATTTGAAATTAAATTTTTGCATAAAATAATGACTAATATTCAAATTTTGAAAATATTTTTGGCACTCTAAAGAATTTGCAAAAATTCTAAAATATTTTTCTAAAAATTGTAAGGGAAGGAGGATTAGGGTTTGAGGACCTATTTTTGAAATCTAGGGTTTTTGGTTACAGTTTTAGGATTTTTGAAAATTATGACAATAATTTAAATTCTAAAATAATATTTGAATATAATTACTACACAATAATTTATACAAAAATTAGAATTTTGAAATTAAATTTGTGCACAAAATTTGAAGGAAAGACCCCAAAGGTACCTAGGGTTTTATATTTGTTCAAATTAATTTGGGTTCACCAAATGTTTTATTATTATTGTGAAATTAGGGTCTAGTTCCTAAACAATAAAGGGTCTAGAGTAAGGGGAAAAACTAGTTTAATATGGCTAAATATAGATTTTTATCAAATAATTTACATGACGAAGAGAAATAGACTTATCTAAAATGGGATTGAAATAAATGATTAATGATCTATAAAATGTGGTGTAGGACTGAAAAATTATTTAAAATTAGGATCTAGCCATCATTTTATGATTGGATAGGAGCACTAAAATAGGACACTAGTCACACCAACACTATAGTTGGCTTCTACCGCTATTTTCTAGGAGACCTGAGCACTTTGGGTTTTGTTTATGATGTCTGTGTGACCCTTTCTATGAATATTTGGAAAATTGAAGTCAACATATCTCACTATATATCCATTTTAATCTCCAAACCCTGTATCTATCTACACACATGTAAACAACAAAATGCATCAAAAGTAAAAGGGGGAAATTTTAGGTTAGGGGAAGAATGATCACATGATATATAAAATTTGATCATTGATTACATGAAACCTAAATATAGGGTCTCAAATTAAATGTATTTATCCCTTAGGGAATGTTCATAATCAACATGCATGATAGATGCCAGAATGACTTTCTCCTAGGCCCTTCTTTGATCAAACATGCAAGTCTATGTGTGATGTAAAATGTTGAGCTATAATCTTGACTAATTTTTCATTATGTAATGTGCCAAATTAGTAAGTGTTATGTATAAAATTCCTTGTGTATTCCTTTATATAGGAGACTCTTTATTTCAAATTGCAGAGCTTTATTTGCATTTGGCCAACATTAGGAAGCTTAAGGATGAAGCTGAGAAAGGGTCAGGGACTTATTAAGAAAAGGAAACTAATTGTTGGAAATAAAAATGACCTTGGATAAGAGTGAAAAAGGAAGAAACTATTGGCATTGGTGTTGTATTCCAATTATAGTTCTCTTGTCCTATAGGCTAAGGACCTAAGGGGATGGAAAGAACATAGAAAACCTGACCTGACTAAGATAAAATGACTATTTGAAAGGCTTAGGATGATTAGGAATAGGTAAAAAAGTGATTTGAGCATGAAAAATACCAAGATGAGTAAAAAAAGACTTGGATAAATGTGAATAAAGCTTATATTTGGAGTCTCCTATGAAAGGACTGTGAAAAGACATGATATGTGTGGTTGCTTGACTAATTTAGGGTGTATATAAATATCCATCTTTTAGATCAATTTTTGAAAATAGCTTGATCCAATAGATAAATAAATCAAGTATTCCATAATGGGGAGATTAAACCTATAGCTAATTTTTATCTTGTTTATATCCTTAAAATATATACACATTCTCCACTCACCTTATTTCTTGGGCACCAACACTAGAGGGACTACACAAGGACTAGGACTCTTTTTGATTAAACATTTGTCTAAGATTTATTGTACTTGTTTATTTATTTCCAAATTATACTCAAGATTAATATTTTATTCTACCTTGTTAGGCAAACTTGATTTTGGAACAAAATCTATGTGATGAGTAATATTCTTCATGGGTGGCAATGTACTTGGTAGCTCAACAAGTATAATTTTTTTATACTCTTCCAACATGTATTGAATCTCTTAAGGTAACTCATTAAATTTTGTGGATGTCATAATAGTATTAAGCTTGAATACCAATGAAAATCTCAAATTCTCTTCATTCATAGAAGTTAGAAAATCTTTCCCACTAACCAACATCACATTTGATCTAACTTATTGTTCATTGTCTTCATCCTTCATAGGTAGAAAGGTGTGAATAACTCCATATTTTACCAAAGTATACAAATTTATTCTACCATCATGTCTTGTTTTTATATAATATTGTCAAGGCCTCCTAAAAATCACATGATAAACACTCATGAGAATCATGTCATAAAAGACCTTGTACTTGTACATTCCAACTTGAAACTATACCCAACTTTGTTCACTAACCAAAAATTCTTGTCTTTTATTCAACCATGATAATTGATATAGTTTATTGTGAGGAAACTTATTTATCCTTATTTTTTATACCATTCTATTAGACACAAAATTATTTTTCCTTCCTAAATCTTTAAACTTTTTGTAACACTTACCTTAGCACTTTCAAGAAGTTCTAAAAAGTGTTTTTATTTGTAGTGGCTCCTTCTCCTTGGGTGTATTAATCAAAACTCTCATTATAATAAAATATTATCCTACTTCAAGTTCCTCCACATGTGATGGAGAATAAACACTCTCTTCTTCAACTACTCAAGTAATATGATTTATACTTTCTATTTGTTGACTGTCTATTAGCTGATCCTATGGACATTCCCAAGACTTATGTTCAAAAAACTTGTTTCACTTGAAACACCCACATATAAACCACTTGATCCTCTACCTCTTGATGTATAACCACCTTGTAAATATGGACTTCTACCTCTAAATCCTCCTCTTGATCTAGATGGATATTCTTCTGGAGCAGTAGACTCCCCTTAAATTCTTTTTGAGTAACCTATACCTCCTTACTGACCTATAACCCTAATTTTTTTTCCATTACCTTAGTTCAGTTGTTTTTTCTTCTTATTAAGCTTGTCCTCTACTTTTAAGGCCAATTGGTAACACTCTTCCAATGTTTTTGGATTAGCAAGGTTCAATTCATCTTGTCAATTATATCTCAAACCACTAAGATACCTAGACACTTTGTTAGTATCATACATAATGTGACTTGATCTAATACTCAGTTTGTAAAACTCTTTAGTGTCTTCTTTTACTCCCATTTCTTTTTATTTCATGTTTTGAAGCTTTTTATACAAATTTGTGATGTAGTCACTAGGCATGAACTTGATTTTCATCTTGGTAACCATTATATCACAATACCTAATCTTGGATTTCCACTTTTTCCTCCTCTTGTCATATATATAATACCACCATAGGAATGCATGACCCTTTAGCTTGGTCCTAAAAAACTTCACTTATTATTATTCTTGTATATCTTCAAAGTCAAAATACTTGTCTAACTCTCTTATCCAATTAAGGAGTTATTATCCAATGAGGTTGCCTACATACACTAGAAGATCTAATTTTGGATTGGATAATTTCCCTTTAACTACCTTTAATAACATTTCAAACTTATATTTTTTAGTTTCTCTCTCTGCTTCATCATCCAACTTTGGTGTCTATGGATCTCCTTCCTCTTGATCACTCAAATCACCTATGACTACTCCTCTATTTTTATTGACCACAAATTCTATGAGTATTGCATCAAAATTTACTCTAATATTCATTAACTCTTGAAATATTTCATCTCCCACTTGTATGGCTATTACCCTTTCACCTGTTGTATTTCTCCTAGGTGGTATTTGTCTCTACTTAGGAAATTAACTAAACAATCTTAATTTCTCTTCCTCTCAGATAATATCACATAATTAAATCACTTTTAGGTGTCTTAGTTTGGATTTGATACCAAAATGATGCAGAGTTTAATCATCCAAACCTTCAATCTCTCAACTTGATGTCAATTAATATAAATTGGCTCTACTCCTTGTAGCCTTTTTTCCACTATTTACAATGGTATAGATAAATGAGAATTTATCTTGGGAATAAAAGGAAATTTTTTAGTACCCTATATTTAATACCTTATATCTAAGATTTATATTTACCATACTTCACTTAGAATTAATTTTTCTAACCTCTATCTATACCCAATTAGGTATCGTAAGGCCTAATTCACTCTTAGTCATCTAATTCCATTTACAAAAGTTTCATATAGGTATAAAACCTTTAAAATATATTATATCACATTCATTCCTAAAAAATCACCAAGTTTTGTGATTTTTGGAGTATGTCATATCCTACAAACCAAGATTTTATTTGGAAACTGTAAAACAGGGTTTTATCTGACTGTGTAAACTCAAGAAGGAGAATTTTAATGTATTAAGCTAAAAAATGAGTTTAAATATTATGTGAAAGGTGAAATAGGTACTTATTCATCCTACACATGTTATTTAATGTTTAAAACTTATGAAAGGACCTCTATTTTTCCACTTGAACAAAATTTTGAGTCTAACTATGTGTAGTTTCATAGTCACCTATAGGGTATGTATTGATTTCCTTATGAATAAGTATGAAAAAAACTAAATAAATATATAAATAACCTTAAATAATAGTTTTATAAAGTTAACAAGACACAATTAGAATAATAATGTATTATTTATAGGTTTTTTATCCAATATTCAATCTTACATAGTCATATTTGTTATCAAAAACTTAGGAAAATAGGGTTTGTAAGTTTTGTATTCAAACTTGAGTAAATTATTATTGATTTTATTGTATATTAACTTAATACACATTATAATTATTATCCTTAACAATTATACCATACATTATATGTGTCCTATAAACACTCTAAATGATTTTGGATTTCTCTAATGGTCGTTAGAATGCTAATAAAAGCATTTAAACATACATCCAAGTTTATATTTATCAAAAACATGACTTAAGACACATGTTATAGAAACATGGTACATTAAATAATTAATATAAAAATTTAATACCTTGAGAAAACCTCCAAACACACCTAAAGTTCCTAAACTAGATTAACTAATTACAAAAATCATAGTCTATTTTGGCAGGAAAAGACAAATTTAAATTTTTGAACATATAAAGCTAAAACAAACAACTATAAATGAAACATAAAGGTGATATAAGAATATTAAGATCAATTATACCACACATAAAACCAAAAATCACAAATAAAACCAAAATTTACAATAATTTATGCCTAGGCATGATGTTTCTACATCAAATATGCTGACTTAAAATTCATATATCTACCCCTTGATATCATCTGATAGATTATGAATCATTATCATAGAGTTTATGTGAGTGTAAATGGATAAAATCCATGTGATATCTGATTTATATAATGAAAACCATGGCTAAAGTAATGTTATAATTGAGACATTATCTTTCCATTGCGCTTTCTAGTTTACATGTGTATGTTGATTTCATATTAGATAGAGGATTTATTTTTGGTTTATGTGATTTTTGAATGTATAATTTATTGTACACACATATTATTTTGTTTATTTGTTGATATATTCACTATATTTATCTATCCCTTTGGGAAGGGAAGGGTCATTCCTAGTAGGGAGGTGTGAGGAAGTTTGATGGTCTATGGATGGAAGAAAAGCACCTTGATGATGCTTTCCCTCTCTTTAACTATTCAACAAATTGGGAATCAAACTCATGGATATTTTATGGATCATTAAGATATTTATTAGTCTTATTTTTACTATTATAAATGATCTCTTATATATTTCACCTTATACTAAAATATAATATGAAGCACATTATTATTGATAACTATTCATCATAATAATGTCTATTATATTTGTAAATAATTATAATTATTTTATCATTAGTGTTTGTATATTAATTTATAACTATATTGTGGATTATATCAATAATTTGATGTACTTGAATCTTTACACTATTCATTTTATGATAAATATTCATCTTGTATTCTATTAGAGGTTATTTCAAAATTAATTCAATCATATTATTATACATTTATTAGTCAAATAATGATATTACAAATAATTATCTATGATAATATAAGTAATTTACATGTACTTTTAAAACATTATTTAACTTTAATGAAACCCATAGGGGTCTTAAGACTAGTTTGGACACCTTATACTCAATATTATAGTATCTAGTTCCATTTTATTTCATCTAAGCTTTTTACAAAAGATAGTACCGAGCTATTATTACCCCAATGAGGATTATTTAACTTAAAATATTAGACCCAACTAGGAAAGATGACACATTTGTAAAATTTATAAAATATTTACAAAAACAGTTCACTTTATCGCCTCTATTTATAATATTTTCATCTAACTTAACAAATCCTAGAGAAATAATTCATTACTCACCTTGGGATAATAATATCTATAGGGAATTAAAAACATGGGTTGAAAAATTAATTGATGTATGAGTGGTTAAAATAATCATTAGAGACATGGAATCAAAAACCCCTAGTAATGAAGCCACAATTTTTGAATTTCCTATCAACATCCCAATGGGTAATGCACCCATGAATAAAATTACACTTTAATATATACCTAAATTCATGGGAATATTAAGTGGGGACCTTTAAATATTCATTTTTTATGTTTACATCTTGTGTCATAATTACAACTTCAATCAGGGCATCCACAAGCTGAAATTACTTTTAAAGATTCTTAAATACACAACCCTTTGATGGTTCATGGAATTGGGGAAGAATTTTATTATGGATTGGATAAATATAAAGGGTGTATTTATCTCAAATAATAATATTAATATCTATGTAAATATTTTTATAATGGATGACATATTTTATATGTCACAAAAAGAGGAGGAACTATTGGAGGACTATGTGGAAATATTTATGTTTGGTCTCCAAAAATATAAATATAAAAATTTGGATGTATATTATTCTAAGTTGATATTAATAAAAAAAAACATTGATAAATTATAGAAGTTTTAAATCTCATGAGAAATGGATATGTTTCACAAATACCATTTGACAATATCATTATCTTGTGTAGAAATTACTCCAAGTCCAAAATGAAGAAGCTTCGTCATAACAAAGCATTGTCATTATCATCCTCCAAGACCACTAATGGGGTCTCATAGATTTAAATAAGTAACCTAATATATGATATGAAATAGGATATTATTATCCATTTGGACACACAACCTTATAGTATACATACACATATAACTCAAGAAGAAGCAAAACAAACTCTAGTTGATCACTACTTGGATTATAGACAAAAAATGGGAATGTAGATTATAGAACTCCTACATAAAAGTAAAAAATTCCATATATTAATATCCTAATACAATGAAATTCACATTATTATAGGATATGGAGAGTATGTATTTTACATGGCCTAATAAAAACCTTAGTCATAAATACCTCAAAATTTAGGTATGTCTTCAAACCCTCCATTTCCTAGTTGACAAATTTCATTTTACCATCAAAATTTGTATGGAACCAAATTAGTATGGAACCACCTCTTATAATTAAACATCACAAGTGAAACCATGAAAGTATAATTGGAAAAAAATTATAACCCCAAGAAAATTTTCAATAATTACAAAACCTACCATGGAAGCCACAAAATCAAAGCTATTAGTGGTATGCACTCTCTAATCAATTGACACAACCATGGAAAGGAAATCATACATGGTTTAACTAAAATATTGGGTACCAAAAACCAACATAAATACAAAAACAAAAAAATAAATGTTGATGACAAACAATCCTGATTCAAATAATCCAAGAGATTCTCATTTCCTTCCCCACTTGTACCTAACCCCCAAAATAAGCTGATTACAACATATACTAAAGAAATGATGACATACCCAACTTATTCAATGTAGGTAAATGAAGTGTACATTCGTTTAAGAAAAAAATCTCTAAAAAATCAAAACAACCATAAAAATAAAACCTTTCAAAGAGGTTCTTAGAATTATAATTAACACACATCCATCTAATAACATATTCACTCTTGAACCAATATCATCCATTATTTAAGGAGTTCCTTACACCCTCATTTTCTTAAGAGAATAAAACTCAAGAAGAAGAACATTAATATGAATTTGATTTATTAGGACATATAAAAAAGGTGTGTGTTAAGACACCACTATTTAAATCCATAAGAGATGTCCCGATTTACACTAAGACTATTTTGGAACTATGTTTAAATAAGGTGGATGAAGTTATAATTAGTTAGACAACTTGAAAGAATTATATTTGTAAATATAGTCCCATTTAATTATTATAACCTAGGTATTTCTTTATTTTATGTCCACATTTATGTCACCCTTATTTTGAATACCTTAATATAGTTATGGGTAGCCATTAATATGACGATCAAATAAATTATGGAAAAAATCACCTCAAATTCCTTCACCAAAACCCCACATTATACAAATGTAAAATATATCAATAGTTAAACCTCAAGGAGTTGTATAATACCTCATCCTCATTAAGGACTCATGGGAATACCTACCAAAATTTAGATTGTTAAAGCCAAAATCTAACTTAGGGGATATCCCATTATCCTTGGGATAACCTGGATAACTAGAGATGATGAATTCATTAGTTGTATATAATGGAACATGTTGATCTCAAATGGAAACACAAAAAAGAATTTGGTTTTATACCCACTAAGTCAACATTATTTTGAACTAGAATAGTCACTAGATATGAGATAACAAAAATGATCAATATCCTTTACAAATCCTAATCCTAATTGAATGTAACATACCCTTAAATGAAAATATAATGGCATGGTAATTTTCAATATCCTACATAATTAATTTTTTATGGGACTACCTGACGTGAAAGGCATACCTATAGACCTATATACCCACCACATATACTTTCATAATAAATGTAAACCCATATGAAATCACAAAGATAGATGAACCATAATGCTAAAGACATAGTTAAATTAAAATTTCATAAAATACTACATGAAATATTTATTTATCATATCTATGATATCCAGTGGGTGTCACCCCTTGTCATTATTCTAAAACATTATGTCATATGGTATACTTATATGAAATATATGTAAGTTAATGTATCTAAAATGAAATATCATTTTCCTCTTCCTTTCATTAACCACATACTTAACACACTCTCATGAAATAAATACGTATCCTTTTTTTTATGGGTTCATTAGATAAAATCAAAGCAAAATAACATCTAAGGACTAGGATAACACCACTTTTACATGTACATGGCATATCTAAGCATGTTTTGTGCTCCCATTCAGGTTACATAATTGTCCTTCCACCTTTCAAATGGTTGTCTTGAAAAATTTATTTAACTTGTCCCATTATTTTGTAGATATTTATATGGATGAATTCACTGATCTATGAGGATACATATGAAGAAGCTACCAAAATCCTATATAAATCTATTAAATGTTATCAAGACAACTAGTTATCATTAGTTCATGATAAATGTTACATTTTGATGATTTAAATAATTTTAATAGGACTCCATATCTCACAAATAAGGATAATAGTAAACCCTATAAAAAATTTAAGTAATAAAAATCCTACCAACCCTATAAAAACAAAATGATGTTTTAAGTTTCTTAGGACATGTTGGATACTACTATAGATTTATTAAAGACTTTAGTAAATTAACATCCAATATATTTATTTTAATCTCTAAATATGTAAAATTTATATGGATTTATGAATGTTAGATAGAATTACAATACCTAAAATATGCACAATTAACAACTCTAGTGATACATGGCATGATTGGAAATTACCTTTCACATCCATATAGATGATTTTGATACAAAACTAGGTGTTGTCGTAGGATGAAAATAAGGATATTTGAACTATGTTATATACTTTATAAAAAAGAATATTTAAGGAGTAGAGTTTAATTAAACCATGATAGAAAAATAATTCCTTGTTTTAGTGCATGCCATCAATGAATTCATACTTTATATTACTAGATATACTATTTTTATTCACACTAACCATGAAACAATTAGGTATTTAATGAACAAACCAAAAATAAATGATATAATAATTAAAGGTTTATTTATACCATAATAATTTGACATTAATATTATAGATAAACCAATAAAGGATAATATAGTTACATATTTTATGTCAATACTAACATTTGAAAAATATAAACCATTGGTAGATGACTCATTTCCTAATGAAAATACTTTTACTTTGTCTATTAACATTAATTGGGTTGAAGACATATCTAAATATATTGATGTATGTAAAATCCTAAAACATTTATCACCAAAATATAAATGCCACTTGATGGAGAAAATCCTTCCACACTCACAAATCTCATAGTACCTCTTTTGCACTATCTTACTAAGTATTGTGTCATGGTGTAATGGAGTATGAAGAAATTAAAATTTTATAATCACATCATGATTAAACCTATGAGGGATATTTTAATCAAATAGGACTACCTTGAATATCCTCACTAGAGTATATTACTCACACACACTACACAAATATGTTGCAACATATACTCACTAATGTGATATATGTAGATATGGGGAAACCCACTATATATATATATATATATATTCAAACCAAATTAGTCTTTGATAATTTAAAAAAATAGGTAATTCACTTTATTTTCATAATAAATCCAACATCTAACCATAAGGAGTGCATATTGGTATGTACTAACTACATCACCAAATGGGTAGAATTAAAATCACAAACACATTTAAGGGATGATAAAATAAAATAATTCATCTATAAAGAGATATTCACAAGGTATAAACATTGACCAATTTATAGTTCTAGACATAGAAAGGGGTTAACCAGAGTCCTTGAGTCTTGATCCAAAATCATTAGTCCTCGTGGTTGTTATTCATCTTGTGAGGTGGGGTTATTCTAATAGTTCTCTGACTTGTCATGATATAACATCACTTGGTGATCCCATTTACCTCTATTTCAACTTGTATCAAGTGTTTTCATGATGATTTAACATGCATAAAGTCCCTTTCTTATTTTGATGAAACTTTACCATCCAAAAGGGTGTTATGGTGGAGGTGAGTTGACAAGGCAACCTAATGAATAATCATAAGCACCTTTGATTTTTCAAGTTATATAAACTATGCTCATTTCCAATATTTCAAGGACATAATGAGAGTGTTTTAGGATTTAATTTAGGTATTTGATAGGTTCTAAATATATTTAATATATGTTAGTATGATATCCATGTGTTAATGTCTCTTTAAGATTATGAATATGTCCTAAAAGCAATTTTTTTGGCCATAATGAGACCTATTTTAACCTTGATGGGCCACTAAGTCACCTTCCATGCCTTTAATATATCTCATGAGATTCATAAAGCCATTACTAGAGCATTTCATATCCCATTGAACTCATTTTTGCCATGGTCAATTCTTATATCCTCCCTAATGGGCCCCACACATTAAAATTTATGACTTTTCAAATCCCCTAATTAGTACCATGGACATAAATTCATCACATGACTTCTAATTTCCATACATCACACCTACTAATGATGTATTTGGGTCTAAAACAAGAGAAATTATAGGTTATCAAGGTTTTCTAAATGATACAGATCTGTATATTATGGAGTGACTCAGGTGGAGTTAGGGATCTATAGAGGGAGGTCAATAGTGTAAATTAGATAATAAATCAAAGTGTTTTATATCTTGGTGAGCTCAGAATTGACCTAGATTTCCCTTGAGCTCATTGGTAGGATTAGAGAACACTTCAAGTTTGTGCTCAAACTATATGTAGGAGAGAGAATGGAGGCCCAAACTCTTAGCTAGGGGAAGTACACTTAGTCAAATTTATTCCATGGGAATTTGTTTCTAGATTGTTCCCCTGAGCTCTATGAAAATTACTTAAGAACTTTAGGAATTGAGCATCATTTATGTTTGCACATGCCAAGTAGAACCTAATGATTTTAATGTGTTCCTAGCTTGTTTGGTGAAACCAATGATTTATCCTATTTCCTTGGGTCTTGAAGAAACCTCTCATGGAATTTTTAGTGTTTTTTTCACATGTATGAGTTTATTAAACCAACAAGCCTCCAAATAGGTACAATATGTATTTTTGAGGTAGATTTGGGTAGTGAATAGAGTGTCGAGTTCTCTCATGAGAAGGAGTTGACAATGTTAAAATATTAGTTAAGTGTTTCAAGTTTTTTCATTACCCTTTTCTCATGTTTGAGTTCCATCAACTTCCTATCTTCTCATGGTGTCTTAAAGTAAGGGCTATACATATGAATCTAAGTTTCGCTATGTAGGAGCACTATATGTTGCTCAATATTGGCCTTATAATCTTCAAACATAGTTAAAGACTTGAGATGGAGTGTTAAATCCTTGATAATCCATCATTACTTCCTTATGAGGAAGTTTCTCAGCTTCTATGATAGCCTCACAGGCCTAAAAACCACCCTCCTTGCCTTTAAATCTCACATAGTCAAGAAAAGGTCATTTCAAAAATTCCTAAGTTTCAATTTTGGATTGTGTGTACCCATTTTCTACCTCCAAAGTGGTATGTTAACATAGGTATGTGTGTTAAAGTATCCAAGGTGCTTAGGAGTTGTCTTAAAATCAATATTATGCTTTAGTTCATGTCATTTTTATACCCTTGAAATTTCATGTTGTTTTCCACTGCCATTACACTATGTCTCAACTCTTTTTTCCATGTTATAACCCCAAAATCACTCTATAGTAATCCTCATTCACTCCTCCATCCTTCCGTTCAAGTATGTACCATGTAAGACCAGCCTATATACCCCTTATAACCCTTAATAACAATAAGATCATGGAAATTTAGATCTATATAGATCATATACCTTATTGAGGAAGTAAATAACCACCTACAACCAATCATTTGGGCCTACTCAAGAAAATTCTCCAAGAACATTATGTGTGTGATACTCATGGGCATAGGAAATGGTGTGATCAATAGAATGGGTACCCTAGATGTTGGCTCAAAAATTGAAGAGAAATTATATCATGAATAATTTTTTCTACACAATTGATAATGTATTATTTCAAGTTAATATTTATAATGTAGGTAAAATATTTATAAGCTTTTTCGAGCGGTTATGGTATGTAACCAATTCCCATGAACCAACTTTACTATGAACATTAAAGAAAAACAACTAAAAATAAATAAAATACTCTGGATAATTAAAATAATCCAATAAACTCCCCCTTTATCCAAAGGGGTATAAAGTATTTAGAGAAATGAATCTAAAGTCATTAAAAGAACTCTATCAAAACTGTAAGTGGTGTACTATACCTATGACACTGACCAAAATCTATGTACCTCCATAAAGAAGCTTGCCCCTGCAAGTTATGACAAAAAATGTTTGATGAACATGATCAATGCCTGCTCATCCTCAGTGTTCATGATACCGTACTATAGTATAACATGATATGGAATTATAACTAAATTAACCCACATAAGGTCCCACATAGAAACACATCCAAGTTAAAAACTCATACTCTATATGGCACATCTTCCTAATGACCAAAAAATGCTGATGACCTTTGATCAACACTATTAGTGCTAGTAACCCCTATCAACTCATACTATCATCAATGATTTATTAAAGTCCAATCAATGCCTAAATATTCTCCCTTATCAAGTGAGAGGTGATAATGCATGCATCAAGATAAACAAAAACAAATAGCTATGTCCACTCCATGTCATGCATATCAGATATAAATAGCTAAAAATGGAACTAAAAGCAAGAACTCAAGATAAAATTTTCCATTCAAGAATTCAACCCATACTTCAAGTGAATAACTAAATAGAGATGGTAATTATCCTCCAACCTCTAATAGATCCTCCAAACTCCAATTGTCACATAGATGGTGTCAATCAAAAGGATCATGGAACATGTAATGAATAGCTTAATTGTTGACAACACAAGTAAGAGGTGGCATTGTTGGAATTTTCATTTTGAAGGTGTCAATTTCCATTGAAAATGCACCTTTACACATCATTTTTAATTCATTTTAAAAAAACTCACATAATAACACATAAAATTGAAAAACTAACCATTCCAAAGCATTTACAATGTCCAAAAAACTATAAATCACCTAGTCATATGACTATCTTCAAAATAAATAATGATTTATCAGAAACTCGTCTTAAAAAGTCATAAATACACCCTTATATCACCTATTTTATCCAAGAAAATAATTGGAGGGGATTTTAAACCTAGACCTCCCCAACTTCCAAGGTCTTCACAAAATAATTTTCACCAATTTCTCTACAAATAATTATGAAATATACATAGAATATATCCTATTTGAACTTGCATTATTATGGTTGCTATATAAATTCATGCATGTCAAATTAATTCACTTAAAAAAATTATTACATGTAAAAATATTTCACTATGGCACTGGATTTTCTTTTGGCCCACAATATTTTATTTTTATTTTTTTATGTCTATATTCTATGCTCATACAGTTATACCACTATATAGATTTTTATTTTAATGTCTTGACACAAATATATATAGCTTTCATTCTAGGCAAAGGTATATGACACCTTTTAACTCATGCTTAAGTATATAATTAAATATTTAATCTCTTTACTACTAAGAAATATATTTCCAAATGGATTATCAATAATTGTAGATGGCGGAGTGGTGGTATTAGATAGATCCCATATTGGAAATGCACTACCAAATCTTTAGGAAAGACAAGAAGGTCGTCATCTTGATGGATAAATTTCTAGATCTACATTTTAATCATTGGCTAAATTGATGGCTTCTTCAATTCTATTTAACCTTGAATTTTTAGAAAATTTCAAAACCCTCATATTGTAGAGACTATGCTTGATAGATAATATTCAGTCTTTGTTTGCTTGTTCTTGCCAAATATCTCAAAGATGACCCATTGGTTGTATCTAATTTGGATGGGAGTGTTAGATCATTGTTTATAGAGGATGGAAATGGTTTTGTAATGTTTATAGTAAAAATTAAATGTTTTAATGATTACTATGCCATAAATAATAAAATCAAGTCACAACTTAATCAAATAAACTAAAATTTAAATACTTTCTTTCACAACTTATATATTAACTCCACATGGAGGATGACCTCTGATATGACCTTTACATGTATCTTTCTCCCTCTCAAATTAACTTTAGCCACTTTTCACTCTTGTATCCTCTAAAACTATCATACAACCTTCTTATTTCCACAACTAAGCATTGGCTAGAACATGACCCAAAATATATTTTCATGTCTTTAATCCTCCATTATCAAGTTTTAATACCATTGTTGGCTTCGAAATCAGATAAAAATTACATCATGAATAAAGTTTTATACACAAAATTGATAATGTATTATTTTGAGTTAATATTTTCAATGTTGGTAAAATATTTATGAGCCTTTACGAGTGGTTATGGGATGTAACCAATTCTTATGAACCAACTTTATTATAAACATTAAAAAAACTAACTAAAAATAAATAAAATACTTTGGATCATTAAAATAATCTAACACTAGATATAAATAAGATAATGTGAGAGAAGTCACTAGAGGTTTCAAATGTCTCAAAACACTCTACTCTCTTAGAAACTCATCTCATAGACCCTTGTACATAGTCAACACATGTGAGCATATACCCACAATAGTGTTGATGCATATGGAGAACCACACATTGATTGTGGTAAGAGACAACACTCATACAAGGATAAATAAGTATTATACCAAGGTTAGTGTAAAAATATCAATGATCATTCCATATAAAATTCAAAAGAATATCAAATACAGGTCTGAGGACACACATGCCTACTTAGACATGAACCCTAAGCTAAAGAAGGAGAACATATGTAAGAGGAAGGGAGGATGAAAAATAAACATCATATAAGTGCCACTATCAATAATACATGTTATTCAAACCCCATAATCATGATAATCTCAAGAAATAAAGGATAAAAACATACTTAGAACCCTCATGTTTACCCACTCAATCAGTAGGTAGCCTACAACTGGTGTAGGTAAAATGATTTTTTAGGGTCTTTGTAGGCATGTCTATGCCTTCAAACCTAATTCAAATGGTAATTTTAAGTGTTAAATGGAATTCATGATTTCATTTAAGTAAAACAAATTGTGTTTATACCCTCTATTTTGTCTCAGACCTACCCCAGTCTTTGACATTCAAATTATGGGGTTAAGGAGTGAATCCATATCTTAAAGGGCTTGTAGGAATATTATAGTCCATAAGTTGCTCTAAAATAATGTGACATGGTATTCAGGGTATCCATACACCCTCTAAGGGAATTAATAACTATAATTATAGTCAGATGCCCTTGAGGGTAGGTTAATGCAGACAAACCTTAAACCTAGTCTTATACCCTATTATCATCTTAAATCATCTCTAAGATCTTAAAACAAGGTTGATGACAATGAGGGATGTGGAAGACTATTTTAGACCCTTATAAGAATTTTTCAAGTTGAGATAAGTGAGAAAAATGGTAGAGTGACCTCAAAACACTGCTCAAGTTATAAAACCCAACATAGCTCAAGATACAACTTTAAGTGTTCATAGACTCTACCATAGAGAGGCCTATGGCTAGATATCTTGTAGAAGTTTGTCCCCATATGGAATAAAAATCCATAAATTATTGATTGAGATTAAGGGGATAACTTTTATGAATGAACCTTAAAAAAATAACCTATTGAAATAGGCTAGCAAAGAGACTGAATGTCACCTTCCAATAATCATCTCTCGACACACCCTCTAAATGGGATCCTATGTTATTCATGGAAGATGAATAGGTTAACACACTATAGATTCATGGTAATTTATTCTAGTTTGGGTATCCATATGTTATGGACCATTGTTAAGATGGTGGATGTCATATGCCTTGTTTAAACCCTAGAAATGACTTGATGGTGAATTATTTCTCCAAAACACATCTAGATGGGGTTGGTTGACCCTAAAATGATGTTTAAGGTCTCCTAAAGTCTTTTGACCATCATGACAACTCACTAGTTATCATGTGTAAGGGTCATACTATATGGAACATGTATAACAAGTCTAGTTTGAGCTTAATAATAGATAAATGATAAGTGTTTATGTATAATAGGGGGTTAAGGATGGAAAATGGGTCTTAAAGCCTCTGAATAAGTCATCTAGAAATCACCTTTAATGACAAGTTTTGCAAAAATATAGGCATATGTTAAGATTGATGGTTATGTGTATTTAAAGAAAGACAAATGACCTAATCAAACCAATGTTGACATTTTAGGAGACCTCTAAGGTTATATTCAAGATGAAAATAAGGTATAAATTCCTCCCAACACTTGGGATAAGACCAAATCTCAAGATTCATGTCTATAGGTAGACTAGTCTAACACTCTCATTGGAGCAATGTCACAATAAGGTGAAGTAAAGAGCCATTTGAGAAGCAAGAACACTTTAGACCTTTAATGGAGAGATCATAATGATGATTAAGGAAATTTTGGTCACTCTAAGTTCTAGATAATTTCATATAGTTACCATTTTTAGTCTACAAGCACCCTCACACTACTCAAGAAGCATGTTTACCATCTGAAGAGCATTTTCAAATGCTCACACCTATACATATTCTTTACATGGGGACATAAGCACTTTAGGAAAGGTAAATGGGTCTATTAAAATTCAGCTAGTGGAAATGGTTTAGAGATTAGGCCTTGATCTCTATGAACCATTTCTAAGATTCCCAATCACTCTTTAATCCCTCTTACACCATAATAAGGACTCGACTAGGAAGATTAAGTGAAAAATACATCTAAATAGGTAAAACCTACTCAACTAACCCTTCAAACATGTTTTCAACTTAGAGGAAGCCATGTCCATGGTACCTTATTGTGTGGAAGCTATATGGACACCTCCATAAAGTGCAAATTTATAGGGTTTTGAGTATAAAATGGGGTATAAGACCTAACCAAGGGTTATAAACTATAAGAAGGATTAGTTTAAGACTTGTTTTACTCCTTGAAGGCTAAAAACATTCATGTATTTTCCTAAGCATAATTATTTAAAGGTCTAAGTTACAATGTAGAGGGTTAATCTAAGAGTAGTCTAATACTTCTCAAATTACTTGAGAACATGATTCAATCATCTCAGTCACTTAAGGAGCGAATGAGTAGGAAGATGAGAAAATTACAAGAAAGGCCTACTTAACTTGTAAGTAGAATGTCATAATAAGTGTAGAATACCATTATGACATTAATGGGCCACCTTGAGACATTTTTAACTATCATTTAGGTGAGTAAAATTCATGTTGAATACCATTATCAAGGAATGGGAATAGTTTCAACTCCATATCAGCATGCACATTGAAAAGGAGACTACTCAATGCCTCTTAAGGCCTAGTCACACCCCATGTTCACTTTCTAAATATCATTGGAGGGAATAATGGGCTATTTTATACATGATGATACTCTACATGAAGTCAAATAGGGAAGTTATAGCCTTTACACCTCATCTCAATGCCAAAATGGAGTCATTAAAGGAGTGTTAATGCATGGAAGGAGTGATTAAGATTGATATAACTTACATGTGCCTTCTTGGTCTCATTCATGGCCTATCTTACACCTACATTATTCTCTCATCTCTCATAAACATTTTATATAAGTATGCATTGAGCTCCTATTTTCTCATCCCTAGAATGGGTGTAGTAAAGCTCTACCAAAATTACACCCCGTGCCTTTGAATCAATAGAAGAACAATTACACACTTCAAGTTTGGATGTTAGTGTACCTTGTGAGAGTTTATTTTTATAATTTATGAGTGTCATTGTATTATGTAGGTCCTTTTGTGTAGCTAATTTCATGTTATTAGTCTATGCAGGTTGTGTGAAGTATTGCTATGTAGGAGTTTTATTAAAGTGTTAATGTGTTGATAGTGTCATGTGCAAACCTAGCTTCTTAGAATTCAAGTTGTATAACTTCCACTTTATCTTCACATGAAACATTCATTCTTATAAATTTGTTGAGAGGTCTGATTAGTTGTTGTTTTCATCAAGTTCATTAGTGTGTTTAAGGGATGAACCAAGAGAGGATCTTCAGGTATGGGTGTGTCACAATTGTTAGTGTAGTTTTATTTTCTAAATTTCATATTTATCCCTTTCCATACCAATATAATTAGGTCTTATTGAGAGATCAAGTGACAAATTAGGAGAGATATCCACATAAAACTAGGGGATTCACCTAGACTATAGGTAGACCACAACCTATAATTCAATCCAATGTTAGTCAAAGTTTAAGGAGTGTTTTAAAAGTCCTTTTTAAGAGGGTACAATTTGGGTAGTTAATAGTTCTAACATGCCTAGTGGGACCAGATATGAAGTGCCTTAATCCATGCTTTCACAACATTAGAGGACATATGAAAAGTAAATATAATTAATGGTAGATCTACAGGTAATTTCATGTAAAAGGTGTACACTAGATCTTCTTTAAAAGGTAATAAAATTCAATTTGTTGAATTTTCACCAGATATTTCAATAATAATGAGGTTTCTTATGTTTAAACCTAATTCTACACCTATCAATTTCCCCAATTCTACTAATTCTGCCTAAACATAGTTTATTAAAAGTCTTCTAATCCCAATGGCCAGACATAGAATGCAATCATTTATACCTTTTAATGATGGTAGTCCTTTGAAACTTAACCAATTTGATGATATTCTAGTTGTTTCCCTTAAAATTCTTCCCTATTTTATAGGAGAAAACTCTACCACACTTATGAAACACATAGTTGACATAGCCAACTTGTGCTCAGTATACAACATAACCCATGAGAATGTAACCATGATAATTTTTGTAACCTCCTTGAGGGGTAAATCACTTTAGTTAAGAGATACCCCTAGGAATCCATGGTAGATTTTAATTATAGGTTTCAAAAAAAATTGGATGAATTTGGTGAGTGTCTGTGTAAGATTTTTGAGGATATAAGTGATAATGTTTCTTGAGTGTCTATGTAAGCTTTTTGAGGATATAAGTGATAATGTTTCTTTAGTATAACAACTCTCCTCAATTAAGAGACCCCCCTAGGAATCCATGGTAGATTTTAATTATAGGTTTCAAAAAACTTAGGATAGGATTTCTATCATCATCAAGCCCACCCCTAACTATGCCTTCTTATTCTATCTAAGGGCCTTGAATTTTAATGTAGCTATGATGATACAACTCATGGGACAGGACTACATTTCCATAAGCATATGAGATATCCATAAGAGTATAAAATTTCCTAATCCAAGAAGGTAAGCTTAATATTAGGCCCCTCACACCCCTTTTTATATAAATTCAACCCCATGCCCCCACCATTGCTCCATTACCATCCCCAAAAATTAATATCATTCTAATGCCATCCAAGTAGATAGGCTTGGTAAGATAGAGGGGTTACTCAAATCCCAAAAAAATAAAATAGTAGCCATGGAGAGGAAATATAATTCATATTATAGACCATAATAATCCCCTTACCAAGATCCATATCAATCTTATCCATATAATAGGTCTCCTTATCATCATAACCAACAAGGCCAAGGGAAAATTACATAGGCTAGACCTTACAATAGTTTCAAACCCAAAACTACCATCAGTTCAAGGGAATTTTTCCCAACTCAGAATAACTATGCACCAAAAGGATAGTGGTCTACTCCATGGGGGCAATTAGGTGAGATTCAAATCGATCATGGCAATGAAGGATGTTAGACTTATTATATGTAGTAGGGTCCTACCTTCTAACCACATGAAAACATGCCTCCTCCACAACATAAAAAAGTTCTCAAGTGACTCATGTAGACATGCTTTTCATCATCCCAACTAAATTAATGAGTTAACAAGGAGGAAATGTACATAAGTCACCTTGTAAGACCACCTTTATAAACATTAAATAATGTGAACACTCTTTTGAGCAAGTGGCATCAAATTTGGGGTAGATTATGCTCAAAATAAATATTTCAATTACATCCCAAAAAAGGGCTAAGATAAAGATGGTTGATGACAACTTAGGTTAGTCTAAGGTAATTCTAACACATCCCCAAACAACTCAAGAGTATACCACTCAAGGTTCAATCCATAAAACACTTCTAAAATATTAAACATCATAAAGATATGGGTATTAACATAAGATTCATTTCATTCCCCAAGTCACACAAACTACAAGTGATGCCTCTACTTCCAAGATATAGCCCAAGGTAGTCATAACTTCCTTTAAAATTTTAGATTATATAAAAAATTCCAATGTTAGTATTATTATGTGTGATTATCTACTCATTCCATGGTAGAAAGATATCATTCAACAATATATCTCCAAGATTTCACTCATAAATAAAAAAATGATAAGGTAAGTGTATTATTTGTTAATGACAATAAACCTAATGAATCCTAAGCTTATAAAATAGTTTATCCACCTCTATTTTACTTATCAGTTATAATTGGATACACCCTCGTCCAAAATTTCATGATAGATAGTGGTGCTTCTACTTTTGTTATGCTAAAAGCCATAGGTGATAAGTTATAGCTTAAGTATGAGCCCAATGAAAAGGGAATTTTACAATTGGATGGGCCTCCTATAAAGACTATTGATGTTCTTAAAGACCTCAATATTATATTGGTTACCTAACCTAACTATACCATCTCCAAAGATGTCATGGTAGTTGAGTTACCTCCATATTTTTCCCTATATTTATCTAGGGATTTCATTGCAAAAATTGGGGGGTATCTTTCCTCTGATTGGTCATACATGGTATTTAATACTAGGTATAAGATAAGGGTTACCATTAGGTTTGAACCTATTTATAGGCTCCACTTAGAACTCTATATGCCTAACCTATCCAATGTGAACTACACTATCCTAGATGAAGATGTGAATATCAATAATCAAGAGTCTAAAGACAATCTTGAAGGCATCTAATATTTGCTCCTTGATGAGTGGGTAATAAATAGCCATGGATATGACCCCTATAAGACCCTTGAGGAGGTATACCTAGGTGTTTATTGTATTCATGAATAATGATCTATTTTACCTAGTATCATAATCCCAACTCAATAACATGAAGTCATATGGACTTTATTCTTTGATGAATCAAGGTAAATGAAAGGGATTAGGTCAGGAGTGATGCATGTTTCCCCTTCTAATTATAGGCATTATTTTGCCTTAAGGTTCTAGTTTAGTTGTAATTAAAACACTATAGAATATGAGTTCATCATCCATGGGATATAATGGGCAAGGAGAAGAGTAATAAAAAATTTTCAAGTGAAGGGAGATAGTGAACTACTGGTGTAATAGGTGAGATGTATTAGTATAATAAAAATATCCCCTTTTGAAGGCCTACAAGCACTAAGTTTGGGATCTCATTGAAGACTTCCTACCCTTTGATATTCATTCAATACCAAGGTAGTTAAATCATCGTGAAGATAGACTATCTTCCATTAGTGCATAATATGACATAGATGATTGAGTTAAAGGCACCAAAGGACAACCACAAATCAAGGTTGTGTGCAAGCTATCTACAATTAATAATGAGGCAAGTTGGTAAGTTTTTGATAGTGATAATCAAATTGTTTAATTTATCCATAAAAATTTTCATAAAGGATTGGTGAAATTAGAGAGTATCTTTAATTAATATGATCAGTTGAGGAAGGACAAGGTGAGTATCTCAACCAAGGAGGAACACTATGAGAATGTAGCCATTTTTAAAGACAAGTTGCTTAAGTTAGGTAAAGTGAATGCCAAGGAAGAGAGAGATGACTTCATAGCCTTATGTTAGGAGTTTGTAGATGTATTTTTATGGTAATAAAATGATATAAAATGGTTTAACCCCAAATCAGCCCAACACACTATAGAGTCAGAGGACAATATGAAATTGGTAAGGCAAAAATAAAGACCAGTCAACCCTAAAGTTGAAGATCTCATGAGAAGGGAATTGACAAAATTGATTGAATAAAACATAATATATCCCATTAAAAATTCATCATGGTGGAAAACCTTGTGCCCGTAAGGAAAAAGAATGGGGAGATACACTGATGTGTTGATTTTAGAGACCTTAACAAGGTGTCTTTGAGAGACCATTATCCACTACCATCCATGGATCAAATCCTTCATAATGTTGTATGATGTTAAAGTTTTCCTTTTCTAGATGGATACTCCTAGTATAATTAGATATTAATGAGGGAGGAACATAGAAATAAGATTTCCTTCACACAAAAATGGGGCACCTATGCATACATGAAGATGACCTTTAGATTGTCCAATGCAGGGAAAACACTCTAAAGGGAAATGGATGTTGCCTATTAAGGGATCACTAACGAGATGGTGGTCATCTAGCTTGATGACATCAATATATTTTCAAATGAGCTTGAATATTACATGTCACACTTAAGGTTAGTGTTTGATAGGTGTAGGTAGTTTGGGGTCTCCTTTAACTCGAAGAAATGCATCTTTATAGTCCATGATGGAAGAATGTTAGGAAATGTTATGTTAAAGGATGGTCTCTCCATTAACCCTAATATGATTGAAGTGATCCTATCCTTACCCCTACCCAAGCATAATAAATTTTTTCAGAGCTTATTTAAAATGATTAACTTTATAAAGAGATTCATTCCAAGATTTATATAGTTGGTGAAACCACTTACTCATATGCTTAATAATATCAAGGAGTTCATATGGATAAAGGAAGGAAAAATAAGTTTTTATGCCATCAAACATGCCATCTATCAAGACCCCACACTCTTTAGCCCTGACTTTAGCAAAGATTTTTTCATGTATGCATTATCCATAGTTGATGCAATTTCTACTATGCTCATGTAGTATAATAATGAAGGACTAAAACAACTAGTTGATTTATTCAGTCAAGATTGGAAAGATATAAAAAGAGGTACACCTTTTTTGAAAATCATGTCCTTGTTGTTATGAGAGGGATTAAAAATTTTAGACACAAAGTGTCTAACAATAAAGTCATCATAATTATAGTATACCAAAGAATAAATAAGTTCATATTTAACAAATATTTAAGTGAGAAGAGAGTTGGTTGAGTGACAAAATATATGGAGTATGACATTGAAGTGAGATTTACTACACTGATCAGAGGTAGAGTAATCTATGAGCATATTGTATCAGAGGTTAAAGAAGATAAATGCATGGTGTGATAGTAGGTAGCTACAAGCATGAATCCTCTCAATTGGAGTAATGATGTGGTGAAATTTATCCTAATAAGCCAATGTCTTATTGGCGTAGATAGGAAAAAATAAGACACTTTAGGCTATAAACCATACCCTAAAACCTAGTGGATGGAGTTCACTTTAAGAAGGATATAGGTGGTATGATT
>JARHVA010002895.1:375000-510000 GCA_037957365.1 Torreya grandis
CCAGTGTTCCTCTCTCTACACACCCTTTACATGGGATCCCAATCTATTTATGGAAGATGAAAATGTCAATTTAATATAGGTTTATCTAATTTGGTTTTGTTTTGGATGTCCATATACAATGAACCATCATTAATATGGTGGACATCCTAAACTCTACCTAAACCCTAGAAAAACAACTATATGGTGTATTATTGATCCAAAAGACATCTATATGGGGTTGGTTAATCCTAAAATTATCTTTAAGGTCTTCTCAAATCTTTTGAGCATCATGACAACTCAATAGTTATCATGTGCAAGGTTTAGACTATATATAACAGGCCTAAGAAGACTAGTTTAATCCTAATAATACATGAATGATAAGTTTTTTTGTGTTTCAAGGGGTTAAGGAGGGCAAATGGGTCTTGAAGCCTCTAAATAATCCATCTAGTAGTCACCTACAATGACCTCCATGATTAGTTCTACAAATAGATAGGCAAATGTTGAGATTAATGGTTGTGTGCATTGGAAGGAATCCAAACAGCCTAATAAAGCCAATTTTGACATTATATGAGAACTATAATATTATATTTAGGATAAAAACAAGGTATAAATGCCTCACAACCCCTGGGCTAAGACCAAAGCTCAAAATTCATGTATGTAGGTAGACTGGTCTAACACCCTCAATAGAATAGTGTCATAAGAAGGTAAAGTATAGATCCATTTTAGAATTAGGAATAATTCATATCTTCAAAGGAGAGGTCATCACGATGATTAATGACCTTTTGGTCACTTTGAGTTCTAGATAAGTTCATAGAGCTACCCCTTTTGGTCTACAGCCACCATCACACTAGTCAAGAAACATGCTTACCACCCGAGGACCATTTTCAAAATATCATAACTATATGGATTCTTTGCATGGCGACCTTAAAACATTAGGAAAGGTAAATGCGTCTATTGAAATGAAATTAGTGTAATTGGTTTAGAGATTTGGGCCCTGATCTCTATGAACAGTTGCTAAGTGTCTCAAGCACTCTTAAACCCATATAAGGACTTGACTAGAAAGTTTTAGTGAAAAATTCATCTAAAAAGGTAAAACCTACTCAACTAACCCATATAACATGTTTTAAACTTATAAGATGTTATGACCATGGTACGTAATTATATGGAAGTTGTATAGACACCTCCATAAAGTGTAAATTTATAGGTTCTTGAGTATAAAAAGGGGTATAAGACCTAATCAAGATTTATAAACTATAAGAAGGGTTAGTTTAAGACTTGTTGTACTCCTATAATGCTAGGAACATTCAAGTGTTTACCTGAGGATAATTTTTGAAATGTATAAATGCCAATGTATAGGGTAAATTCATGATTAGTCTAAGTCTTCTTAGATGACTTGAGAGCATGATTCAACAATCTCAGTCACCTAAGGAGTAAATGCGCATAAAGATAATGAATTTATAAGAGAGTCCTACTTAACTTATATGTAGAAGGGTGTAATAGGTGTATAATAGAATTATGGCATTAATGGTACACCTTGAGGCATTTATAACTATCATTCAAGCAAGAAGACTTCATGTTGAAGACTATTATCAAGGAATGGGAATAATTTCAAATCCATATCAGCATGCACATTGAAGAGGAGACTACTCAACACCTCTTAAAGCCTTATTCAAACCCCATGTGTACTTTAAAACTATTGTTGGAGGGAATAATGTGATATTTTTGGTGTGGTCCTACTCTGTATGAACTCAAATAGGTAACTTACAACCTTCACACCTCATATCAATGCCAAAATGGAGTCATTAAAGGAGTGTCAATGCATGGAAGAAGTGATTAAGATTGCTATAGCTTGCATGTTCCACCTTGGTCTCATTCATGTCCTCTCTTACACCTTTATTCTTCTATCCTGTATCATAAACACTCTATATAAGTAGGTTTTGATATATTTTTTATCATCCCTTAGCTCGGTGTAACAAAGATCTACAAATATTGTACCTTGTGCCTTTGAATTAATAGAAGATAATTTCAAAGCTTATGTTTGGATGTTAGTGTACCTTGTGATAGTTTTTTCATAATGTATGAGTGTCATTACCTTCTATATGTCCTTTCATGTTTCTAATTTCATGTTATCAGTCTATGCAGGTTCTATGAAGTATTGATATGTAGGAGTGTTCTTAAAGTGTTGATGGGATGATATTGTCTTGTGCAGACCTAAGTTATTAGCTTTCAAGTTGTAGAAATTCCACTTGATCTACACATGAAACATTCATACCTATAACTTTGTTAGTTTATATTTTCATTAAGTTCATTAGTGTAATTAAGGGAAAAACCAAGAGAGGATATTCAAGTATGGGTGCATTACCATTGTTAGTTTAGGTTTATTTTATAAGTTTCATCTTTATCCATTTCCATCCCAATAGAATTATGTCTTAGAGAGAGAGAGATCAAGTGAAAAATTAGGAGAGCTAGCCCCATAAAACTATAGGTTTGGCCTAGATTTTAGGTATCTCATAACCTATAGGTCAATCCAATGTTAGTCCAAGTTTGATTAGGGTTTGAATATTCCTTTTCAAGAGGGTGAAATTTGGGTAGCTAACAATAAATTTTTACAAGAAATAATTACAAATCAAGGAACATAATTCAAGTCTAATTTTTCTACAACACTCTTTTTATAGTATAAAATCAATCATAATATCTCTACTCCATGCCATCCATAGTATAATGGCCAAGTATTAGTCACAAATAGTTAATTAAACAACATCATATAAAAAAGTTATATGTGCACCATTGGGATCAGTAAAGAATCCTTTAAGAGCCTATATGGGTATAAAAAACACATGGAATACCATAATAGGGTTTACACCATATGATATCATATTTGGTAAGAAAATTGTTCACCCCATAGAGTTTGAGCTTAGAACTCTGAGGACTACCCTTGAACTCAAAATAAACTTGACATAAGCACAAAAGGAGTGGATCATGAAACCCAAATCCTTAGATGAAATCTCAAGGTAAGCTTTATGACATAGATTATTTAGAATTATAAAATAAAGTGTCATAATATGTTCATCAAGACATGAAAATTGTAACTAGGATATTGGGCCTTACTATATGACTCTAAGTACAAGGACCATAAAAGAAAACTACAAACCAAATGGGTTGGTCATTTTGAGACATAGAAAGCATTATAAAATGAATCAATCAATATATGAGTAAATGACCTAGTAATATTTTTTTATATTAACAAATAGTCACCACCTTATATTGTATAATAAATCACCTTATATTGTATATTAATCATACGAAAAATCTTTAAGGAAGAGAGATCTTGCATAGATATGCAATTATCTAGAATATTAGATGAGCATATTACCTCAAAATATAACCCATCAAAGGGTATTTTTAGAATTAAATATCATTCTCTATTCCCCTTGATGAGGCATGGACATTATTTCATAGACTTAAATATAAAACTAACCTATTTGATGGCCAAGGGTTGATAAAAAATTAATTGAAAAATAGTTTTTTGGTTAGGCAAATTTTTAAAATTTAATAATTTTTGTTTATTTCTTTGGAAACCTAACCATAGCCCTCTAAAATCTATGCATATTTTATTCATGTTGTTTTGAAGTAGATATGTGTTTTATATTGGTTTTCATAGGTTTTTTTACTATAATCTAAGAGATGTATGATAGTTTTTATAGGTTGTCTAAAAATAACTACATGTTATATAGTTGTTTATATAGGTTTTATTCAAGTAGATAAAAGATTTATAATGGTTGATAGGATATATATACAAGTAGATACAGGTTCTATAGTAGTTTATATAGGAAAATTATTAATTAATAAAATTTGTATGAAAATTCCATAGGTTGTCAATAATTTCTACAGGCTATAGGTAGATGCCACAAGTTAATGATAGATGATACAAGTAACATATAGTTTCTATTGTGTATTTTAAAAGTTTTTAATGTGTCCAAAAAGAAATTTATAGATATTAGACAAAATTATCTATCAACTCTCAAAAACTTCTCCTAGAAATAACATACCATTACCTTGCTTACTATCCCTATAAGTACCCAACTACATTCACTAAATAAAGATATCAAAATTACTTATACTCTATTAGAGCACTCAAATATATCTACCCATGTCTCTTAGATTTACATGTGTAAGTAACACCACTCTCTAATATCATCACAAAAATTAGATTTGTTTCCCAAAGACTCATCCATAGTACACATCAACTAGTTCCCATTTCCTCTTTCTCATGCATGTTTGTTGGCTACTTGCTATAATAATTTTTAAGCTTTTATAAATGAGGATAACCACTGGTTGATACAAGTTATTAGAATTAATTTCTAGTAAAATATTCCCACATAAAATTGAACATAGTCACCTACTTAAATCATTATCCTTAGTCCTTGATCTTATAGAATATGATTCACCAAATAAGTCTTCTTCAATCTCACATCAATCCTTTATGATTACCCAAACGTTTTAGAGATTGATCTAAACATAAAGAATAGAACCAACATAAAAAACCATAAAAAACCAATTAATTATTAAACTAATTGGAAATTGGTAATTATATTATATTTTATAAAGTAATCATGTTTTTTATAATAACATTTTAATCTATGTCATCATGTTCTATCAAGTGTTGTTTCATAAGCTATTGTCTCTACCCATGGAAACACCTTATGTTTTTTGAATAAATTCACATCACTATTTAAACTCTATTTCACACCCAATCATCCCAATTTTTTATATACTTTTATCCACACATATAAACCATGATAAAAATATTCTTAAGGACAAGTTATGTGATAGTTGGGGGGAGGAATTAGTTGTCATGATGATATGGGAAATAAAAGATTTTTTTTTGGGAGATATATATTATAATATCTCTTGTGAGCATGTGAGGATGAAATTTAAGGGAAGAATAAAATTATGGATAGATAAGTACCAGTGAACATCACATAAAAAGTACAAAACAAAACAAAAAACTATAAATGACAACTTTATTAGTCTATTCTACAAACTAAAAATCCTTTGTTTACTAAAGGAAAAGACAATAATATATTAGTGGAGACGTTATTTTCATGTATATTATAGACTTCATATTTATAACCATAAGATACAATATTGTTGGCATTTTTAGAAATGTAGGATGGATGAGTTATTTTGAAAACTAGTATGATGTGATGAGCAAGTAGCTAAAAAGATTGCATAAAACTTGATGGAAGATGTAGTTAAAATTAAGAGGAACATGTTTTTATTAATATAGAGATAATATAATTTTAAGGACAAGGGAACTATGGAATTGAAAACCAAATGTTGCAATAATAAGAAATAAATTCTGCATAGCTGATGAATAACTAGAGTCTTCTAACCAAGGCACACTTTAATTTTCACTACCTCTATTATAGGTATATGTTTCTATATTTATCATAAAACACCTCACCTATGACTAGACACACTTTATTATAAATATATTCCATTTAAAAATCCTCAGCCACCTGATATGTAATAGGTAGGTCATTATGCCAAATTTCATGTTGAATATATTAAGAATAATGGAAAAAGAATATCATAAAGAAAAAAAGGGTTTTATCTCACCATTTCTTAATCCTAATTATAGTTCATAAGTTACAAAGGGATGAAAGGAATAATATATAATGGGAAAACTTATTATAAATTTAATAACTGTAAGAAGAACAAGAAGATAATGTGTAGATTGAATAACTACCACCAAAATTATAAGAAGAGAATGTAGTGGTGAGCAACATAAAAGAAGAAATCTATTAATAAGGAAAATATTAGTCCCTTCCTCCTCAGACTCATAGGACAAGGCTATGGAGCTAGTTATATAAGAAATGGTATAATATATGCATTCATATTTAAGATTGATAAAAATACAGAGTTATACCACCAACTATTCCCAAGAAGTAATTTCAATGAATAATATGTAGGGTAGTAAAGTAGTATACTCCTAGAACCACTCAAGTTTTCCAAATTTATAGTTGAGGCTCATCTAAATAGATGGAGGAAACTAGGGATGAATACATGAAAACCAATTGTAGCAAGGGAAATGAATATTCCACTTCATTTAGCTAAGTGTTTGGAGCCTTTAGATAAATGAAACACTAGGGACTTACACCTAAATAAATAGAATAAAATTAATAAACATGAATGGAATTAAAATAAAAATAAATTGAAAATAAAGAGGTTATATAGCAATATTTCACATCCTAATTTCTTTCTCTAATCTCAACAACCTTCTATCCATGATTATTATGGTTGATAAATTAATCAACTACTATTTAATTAAGTTGTATGACATATGTTGTTTATGGGAAAATTTGATATTTCTTAGATTACATGATTAAATTACTATGAGTTAGCTATATTTGTATATTATTTACATTATGATCATGTTTTTAGTTTATATAAAAGTATTTTATTGCTATATGATGATATTACAAAGTAACTACCTTATTTTTCATGACTTAGATGTAGGATGGATCCATTGCTCAGATCATGATGGAGGGAGAGCATCATTGGATAGGATGGCATAGATGAAGGTGTTGGGGGATGATAGAGGAACAACTAGAAACCCATGCACAGATTACAATAGTTAGAATTTTTTATATGCATTGCATGAATTATTATTTGTAGTATGTCATTTATATTATTTTTATTTAGATGATTGATTATGTGCTTTAGTTGTGATCTAGTATTAGTTTAATGCTTATGTGGATCTAATTGTGTGACTACATTATGGTTGTAGTACATATATTAAGTACATGATGCTAGTTTATGATCATGTCATATTATTGTATTCATGATTTATGATGTTATTACTTTAATGAGTATATAAATTTATATGTTTAGTATTTACCTATTGTTGCATATAGACTAATCAGAGTATCTTTAAAATGTCTTAATACATTAGCTAGTTATTATGATATTTGGGAAATATCATTATTTTGACTTAATGTCTTTGTGTATAAAATATAGTTTTAAAAACATTTAGGATAGTCTATATAGTGTTAATGACAAAAAATTACATTTTTATAATATCATTGTATTTGATGTTGGTATAATGGTTGTTTGATTTGTTATTATAGCTAAAAGTTTGTTATTGACTTTACACTAGACACTTTACTATTCGAAGTCATGATAATGTTGATCCTTGCTAATTTGATAAAATAAATACCTAAGCTATCCTATGAACTAAACATAACTAATGGGGTCAAATATATTGGCATTAGTATATGATTTTGTGGTTTCATTGATTTAATATACTTGGGATATCAACATCATTTGAAATGATTTTATAATTTAACTTTATAAAGTTGATACATGGGCATGTTAGGTCAAAAGATAATGTATTGGTTAAAGGATTAAAATATTGATTATTTTAGAAGAATTGAGATATTAAGGCTTTTTCTTAGCTCTAACTAGAGTTGACATGAATTAATTAAATAGATTTGAGGATAACCATGGTTTTTTCATGATGGGAATGATAGAAACCTAGGATTTTTGGATAGTTTTAGTTTTAGATTAAGGTAAAAACAGGTTTTGAAGGGATCCTGAAACCCTTTGACAGAATTAAAGAGGTAGATCAATTACAAGCACTAGGATAATAAATCCTTAAGCCTACTAAAAAACTAATAGGAAAATCAAGAAAAATAGGGGCAACATCATTAACCATTTTATGTTCCGCCCCTAAAATTCCAAATAAAGATTTTCTATCTATTTTCGAGAGGTAAAATCCAGAATAGTTGCCTGCCTACCATCAGCAATATTCTGCTTACTTTCTTATTCTTTGTTTTTCTTTGCGGATCTTCTTCCCAATCGGTCTGGAGAGCCAACATCCGGTTTCATTTTTAAAAACTGTTCATCTCCTTTTCCAGATTTTGGATAGTTTTAGTTATATGCATTGATTGATGGAGAAATAGTGGCATAGAAATAATGATAATAATAATAATAATAATTATAATAATAATAATAATAATAATAATAATAATAATAATAATAATAATAATAATAATAATAATATATAGAGAAGGGCACAATATGACACAAAAAGGAGAAAAAGTTTGAATAGAGAAAATATGGTGGAAAAATATTTTGGTAAACTAAATTACAAAATTTGAAGCAATACTAAGGTTGGTCAATTTAATTTCATTATTTTTTTATTTGAACATAGGAAGTTCTATGTATTTCATAATTTTATGGTTTTGAGTAAATTCCATGCTATAATATCAATAGATAAAGATTTAACCTTGTAGATGGCTTGGCCATCCATAAAACTAAATCTTTATTCATATTGGTTAGGAATGCATAAATTTATTATGGTAGATTACCCATTATCTTTAGTGTGTTTATATTAAGTACAACCCACATAAATCTAAATACTAAAGTCAGGTCTTCGCTTATACAAAATAGAGTGTGTATTTTGAAAACCTGAGAATGTATTGCATGGACTGTGTATAATGTGTCAAAACCCTTATCACATATATATGGTTATGAATATGTCAAAACCCGAAGCATAGATATTTAATAAGATTGTGTGTATGTTTTGATTTTTCTAAGGTAAAATATTAGGTTTGAGTAAGTTTTTTATATGAATGGGATGGTATTGAAATTATATGTGTACTTATTATAAAATAACCTCCTAGCTATGAGATATCAATCCTATTATTGGGTTTTAGTCCATAAAGAATCGACTATATACTTTTGAATATGAAACCATAACAATGTATAAAAGGACCATGAATATATATTTTTTATAAACCCTGTGAAGGAAAATGTAGGTTAGAGTAAGTTGTTTATGTTTGGTATGGTTGTTAAAATCATGCCATTCTAGGGTAAATTCTATGAGTGGTTAAGTTCCATATTAACATTAAGTTTAATATTTATGTGGAATTATTATATACAAGGAGACTATTATGCCCATTTTGATATCTGATAATGTATTCATGCCATTAATATTATGACAAGATGGATATATAGATATCAGATAATTTTACATACACATATATACATGTCATTACATATAATTTGTATAGTGTTTATGTAATGTCAGTAATCAGTTCAAGCCCTTTTTGGAAAATTGTAAGTGATCTCGAATCCTTTAGTATATTCATTTTATTTCACAAAATTAGTCAACTGAGTCAAAATTTGAACTAGGATTGAGGTATTTATCAAGGACTATGCAAGGGATTTGTTTATGTTATATAAATTTGAGATGATAGTTAATTTAGAAATTTGATCATCAAACATCCTAGTATGTTATATCTAATTTATTAAACTCAAATAAATGGAAATGAGGGTAACATTTTTTCATAGTTTTCTAGTGTTAATAAATTATGAATCATGAGTCAAAATTAAGTACATGAAAATAGGGGATTCATGGAAAATAGGAATCCTATGTCTTATTTATATGTTATTTTTAGAATAGATATTTATATTGGCTTTGTTCAAACTATATGTTCATAATGTAAAATATGAATTTAAAGTATAATGTAGTATACAATGCACTATAAGGGTATGGCATGCAAATACTCAAAGCATAATGGATACTCTTTTAGTTTATGATAGAATAATATTTAAAATGTGTACAAACATGTATATAATATATATTTTGTATGTATATGATATATATAGGTAAATATATATGTTATATATTTGTATACATGATATACGTATACATACACATATATAGCATATATATTTGTATGTATGAGATGTGTGATTATAAATATGGAATATTTCATGACTATTAAACAAGATATAAAACCTATCAAGTAGTATTTTATGATTATATGCATACAACTCATTAATATTATAAAAAAATTATATTTTGTTTAATGTGAGTTAAGACATTGAATATAAATTATTTCATCCTTGAAATTATTTATGAGTGGATTGTTGTTAATTAATAAATGTGTACATTAAAATAAACTGTGATAAATGTTGTTTATCATAGATGGTACTACATTTGAGCTACTTTAGGAAATTTAGTAACTTGTAGACTAAGTATAAAATATACCTAGATGGTATATTTTTTTAAGGACTATACTTATTTATATTTATTATTTATGTATTAAATAATATGATTTGAGATTCATTACATAAATTCGATGAACTAAATGTATGTATTTTATTATTTCCATACTTAGCATGTTTTATGCCTTTTGATAAGAAGTAACCTGATTGAACCTATTAGTTATGTTAAAATTAACCAAATATCGCATTTATGGTGATAAATAAGTAGTGATATGGACTTCACTAGCTTAGTTAGCATCATCAATGCAACACGAGGGTAATCTAGTCAAGTAGTGTGTATGAATTTGACTGATCTAAAGATCATTAACTATTTGAAAACTTTGGCCAAACTAATGTTTAGTTAAACATTGTCATTTCATATGTTTGATTTACATGTTTATACAATATAATTTTAGAACATATTTTTTTTATGGTACACATCATTTATTATATATCTTATAGCACATGGGTACTAACTTGTCTCTCTAGATTCTTGCACTATCATTATCTGCCCGTCCATGAAAGGAGGGCCATTACCTAGTTCAAAGGTTGTGTGGGGGATCAATAGTCTATTGTTGGTGTGTAAAAGCAATCAGATGATGCCCTTCCTCTCCATAAAAGTACTTCATTGGAGACTACACATGAGATTACCATTTGATAGTAGAGTTTTTTGTGACTCATACTCTATGGAGCCTTGTATCTTGTATTGTATTTATTATTGTGATATTATTATTGATGAAAATTTAGTATTTTTACATTTTTACATTGACAATAGTGGATATAATATTGTATTATTTGTGGTTAAAATTATGTAATTATGTTCTAGAATATATGTAGTAAAATTAAGTAAAATAGCATTGTAAATGATTTTCTTATTATGATTATAGTGATCAATAATTGAATAGATTATTACATACCTATTTTATTGTTAACGTACTTAGTGTGTTAATTTTGGATAACTAATTAGATTCTCATGGTGAAGTCTAATATATGAATACATGGAATTAAATTTAAAATAAAAAATATGGTTTTTTAATAAATCCCAATGGGGATGTTACAAAACAATAAACCTTCTTTTTTTCAAAAAAATAACAAAATCATGAGTTATTATCCACCTAAAGAGAGAATGAGTCACTCATAGAATAAGTTAGGGCACTAGAAAACTAGGAGAATGGGTTGGATTCATTAGAAATTATGTTAAAAGTATACAATGTAGATTTTTAAGTCCATGTGGAACTACTTGAAATAATGGAACCACCCATATCAAAAAAATCTCATGTAGAAAACCAATCCTCTTATTGGAATAATAGGATCAATGATTTGTTTTAGTTACCAAAGAACTTGATCCAGACACTTATGAAATTGATAAATAACCCTTGAATATTAAAATAAAAAACAATTCTCATATTTTGGCATATAAGACATAGGATAGTCATAAACAATCATGGATCTAGTTAAGGAAACCATTGAGAGAATTTTTGAAACTATTTCCACGTACACTAATAGAGTCAATTAGGAGAAACTATTTGTAAATAGATGTTAAAATCCAATACATGAATATCTAATGGCATAAATAATACAATAAAACATTGTAATAGATCATAAAATGAGGGAAAACTTGAAGTAGGTAGAGGAAATATTACCAGACAAAGAAAAATAAATTACTTAATTAAAGGAAAAAGTGAATGAATTAAGCCAATAACTATCCAGATAATAGAGTGTAAAGCACCTGTAAGGGTTTATGCTCTTTACTTCAAGAATCAATGGTTTAGTACCAAATTAATAAAATATTAAGTGATATTCACACCTTTGATGTCTATGATAATAGTACCTCTAAGATCCAAAAACAACTTTGTGAATTCTACCTTCATTATTATGTTATCTTTTTTACTAGAATTGGACTAAAATACATATGTGGGGGATATGATACTTAGATCATTTTATTCATATATTTAAATTAAGATAATATAGGTAATGATATATCTTATAATCATGAAAAGTAAAACAAGGCCAAGTTAATAATAAGATGAGAAGCCATTAGACTAGACAAGATAGTTGAAGACTAAAACAACTGAATGTTAGAATCAGAATTGGCCATGTATTTTTTAAGAAACCAAATTCAAGACCAAAATCAATATCTAATACATTTAGACAAATTTGGTATAACAAATATTACTTATTACATAATAATTGTGGGTGAACTAATCCCTAATTTGTGAATAAATAACCTTTTTATAAGCATAACAAAAATGTTCTAAATATTACATAAGTATATTGGTGTATTAAAGAGACAAAATAATCACTAGTTGGCCAGAACATTCCATCCTCCTCAATTCTCATTTCCTATCCATAAATAGACAAAGAAGGAATAGTTAGATGAATCTACATAAACTAGGATATGGAATAAATCTGAGAATAATAAGTGGGTCTATTTGGGGTAGGGAGTATATTATAAAATGATTAATTTTGGGGGTTTGTTAATTTAAGAAATTATCCCTCAATGACCTTCATAAACCCCTTTGTTGACCCCTTTCAATCAACCCATAAACATATCCAAGTTTCCTTTTGTATCCCTTTATGTTATATATTACTAAATTAACATTTTGTATATATATTTTGAATTTAATGTTAAATTTGTTTACTTTATGAATAAGATGGTCATTTATCTTTATTTATATTTTTAGTGTTAATAGTAATCCATTACATTCAGATCTTAAGGACAAAATATGAAGTAAAATAGATGATTTTAGAAACTATATAACAAGGTTGGATCATTCAAAAAATTACTCATAAAAAATAGGTAATATAACCTCTAGTAATGGTTTTAGCAGTCACACTACCCATAGAAGCTATAAGCTATTTGTAACAATCGTTGTTAAACATCATGTTGTAACTATGACCACTAGGTGATGTTTGAATTAGACTTATTACATAGTATAAAGAGTATAATAGTTACCATAATCAATGAAAATAAAAATTCAATTTTGGAATGCTTTATAATAATTATTTCTCCATTAGGATGTAATTTTATGTCAATTTTAATGGTGAAAAAAATATTTTCCTTTTGTGTTCTCTTTTATGCATTTATTTATTTTTAGTTTTCAATCTATTGTAATGATGTGAAATTTTTATTAATAATTCATGATAAAATTCATAAGGTATTTCATACCTTGTATTATAAAAAAATATCTAAATAATATATTTTCATCTTTATTTAAAGAGCATGTAGTAGGGCATAGGTTAGAAAATAAAAAATCATAAGATAAAGTAAATAGAATATTGATAATACTATTATGAGATCTCTATAATTTAACTTTAGTAATACTATAATTGATACATTTTATTTTATGTAATATAAATTATTTTAATCTATTAGTTTTAACAATAGGAATATATTGTAACAAAAATACAACTAAGGTATGGCGTACCAGAGAGGAATTATGGTAAAGATCCCATCCATTAGTCTAGATTAATTATTACATTACGTGAATGTGTCACCCATTATTTTATTATAGCATATAATATTTGTTAATAATTTTTATTCCCTACATAATAAATTTTTATTTATTCAAGTTCAATTTAGTATAGTGCGAGGAAGCCCTTAAGTTAGCCTTAGATTTGTTTCTTTTTTCTTAAATTTCACACAAGTGAGATAATTAATTCTTACAAATGTGTTACTTTTTTATAATAAAGTATTTTTCCATAAACATAACTTTTAAGCATCTCAACCCTTGAAAGATACTAGTGTCACATATACACTGCCAAAACCTTGGCAATTACACACCATGGGTTGATAATTATTAGAGGTAGAAGTATCAATAAATAAAATGGATACCCTAAGGTGACTTTTTCAAGTTTTAGGTGAGCATTTTTACCTCATGTTTAATGTATTATTTTATTCTATTCATCATCTACTTATGTCATTATCAAATAATCCATATGCATTTGGTTTAAGCACAATAATAATAGGTGGGGATTACATAGTTATGGAAAAAATTCTTCCCCTAATATACATATCTATAGTTGATAATAGATGTGTATATAGGGAATGAATTTAATTAATAAAATTTTATGGTTACATGTGTTTAATTTAATATTGAATACTTGTGCATGCACATGACATGTTATCTATGAAACATGCTATGAAATTTCTAATTATGGGAAAGTAAAACATAATTTCTTTCATACATTTTCATTACATTTATTAGGCCTAAAATTTACCAATTCTTGCTTTTGGTTTTCCTCTAATGACAAATAAATTTAATATTTACATGGAGGAGAAACTAAACATCACCATTGTTGGTTAATATTGGTCGAAAGAGATAGATAAAATTATCAAGTTATTATGCAAGTACCAAAATTGTTTCTCACATAATTAATAGGAAATGAAGGGTGTGCACCCTATTTTGGGAAAATTAAGATCAAACTTGTGTACAACACAAGGCTATGAATAAGCACCCCAAAAAATTGAATCCTAATATACATGTTAAAGTGAAGGAATAGATAGAAAAAATGTTGGATACTAGATTTATTTATCTAGTTTAAGAATCTAAGTGGGTCAGCCCCATGTGATAAGCACCAATAAGGATGGATGCATTTGAATATGCATTGATTTTATACTTCTCAATGCCACATGTGTCACTAAAATCTTTCCCACTCCAATCATCAAGCATATTATATAAAGAGTGGTGGGTTGAGAAATATATAATTTTAGTGATGGTTTATTCAATTAGAATCAAGTTCAAATTGAGGAAAATGACAAGACAAATATGACATTCACAATAGAATGAGGCTCCTTTTCATAAAATGTTATGCCTTTTGGGTTGAATAATATGCAAACTATATTCTTGTACATCATTTTGACAAAATTCTATGACTTCATTCATTATTTCCTTCAAGCATACCTTATTGAATGGATGATTTATGGGTTGGTCAAGGAAAACCACAACCATTTTTGCCTCTTATTTGAGTGTTGCTAATATCTATAAATCTCCTTGAATCTAAATAAGTAAATTTTTATGATGCCTTTTAGAAACTTTCTTTGACATCTAAATTTTATGTATAAAATGTTCATATTTACATAAAACATAGTTATTATTTTACATTTGTAAATTCAAACCATGAAAATGGATGTGTGCTCATTTCTAGGACATATGGGTTACTACTACAAGTTTATTTGTAACTAGACAAAAATAAAAGAGAAAATAGAAAAACTATTCTATGATGATGTGTGTTTATGGATAGAGAAACAACAATAAATATTTAACACCCTAAAATAAAAACTATAAAGTGAACAAATCTTACAAATCTTAGATTAGAATATTTTATTCCATGTCCACATTGATGCATCGAGAATAAATATCAACACCATATTGGCATAGCCTAGGGATTACAAATTTTATCATCCTATATACATTTATAGATGAAAATTTACCTTAATTGCACTGAACTACACAATGATTCAGTATGGAGCACTATCAAAGGTTTACATGCTTAAGAAGTTTAATCTATACCTCCTCACTACCCCATTCATGTTTTTCATGAAATATGAAACACTTAAGTATATCCTAAATAAACCAATATCCCAAGGGATAATTTTTATATGGATAATATAATTTCATTAATTTTAATTTTTAGTTTTATTAAAGTTAAGAAAATAAAATTCTATCCTAGATCATTTAAATTTCATCATCATAAGGGAGGACATGATAAAATTAAAGGATGGCATGATAGATGCCCAAATAGATAGAGTATAATGTATTTCAAAATACCTTACAAAGATAAAAAATTTAATCACATTATGCATTGATCCTAGTGAGCTAACATTGAAACAAAAGAAGAAATTGGTGGTCCACACCCCTCCCTATCAATTCATCAATGGGGAAATTAAAGAAATGGGATGCGATGAGATTCTACGTAGTTGCATTTTAGAATATGGGTGTGTTGAAGTTATGTGTGAAGCACATGAAAGGGTATTAAGTCATAATAATGCCAATGAGGCTACTACATGTCATATTTTGTTCCTTTGATTTTTGGTGGGCAACATTGTAAAGGAATCAAGGATTACTCATAGAAATGTGATACATGTAAATGGATGGGTAAAAAAATATTTTGGATGAAATGTAATTGGTTCCCATAAATTATTAAGAACCCTTTGGTAATTAGGCATAGCCTCTATCAAACATATGTCCTATATACATATAAGATAATAATGTATTCTATCATAATTTCCATTGATTATTTTATGAGGTAGTTGGAATGTGCACCAAAAAAATAGTGCAGTCACATTGGTGAACTTCCTTTGGTAGAATATTATTAGTAGATAGGGGTACTCTCTAAGAATAGATAGTGATTGAAATATGAATTTTATGAACTAGTAAGTTTGCATTTTATTGGTATAATTCATGGTATTCCACCATAAAATAACACCATATCACCATGAGGCCAATGGGATATTCAAATGTTTGAACAAGATCCTTTGTTAGACATTAAAAGTTATCAAAAATCTTGAGTACAAGGACTAGGATGGCCATGATTTATATTATTGTGGGCTTATAAGACCACTTAATAGTTATTTAATAAATTTACACCATTTAAGTTGGTATTTGGATAGGAATTGGTTTTTTTTTTATGGAGTTCTAGTGTCTTATTTTCATATTACATGATTCAAATGGCTATGTGACAAGTAATATATTGACACACAACCATAATATCTTATAAAAATACATGAAAAGTGTACCATCACTCATTAGATACAAAATAAAAAAAAGGATATATTAAACACCTAACATGATAAACACATCAAAATAATTTTTTGATAAAGGTCACATGTCTTATTGTATGACTAAAATATGCCAAACATATAAGAAAACTTGAAATTCTTTCAATTGGACCTTATGCCATTCATGATATTCTTGAACCCAATGCATATAAGTTTTTCAAACTATATGGTGAAATGTTCCCTAGGAATTTCAATGGGATTCTGATCAAGCCTCTAAAAAAATGTGTATGCCATAGATTTTTAATTTCATATTTTAGGTTGCTTATGTGGTACCTTATTTTTTATTTTTATAAATAAGTAAGAATATTTTTGTTTCACATTTATTATTATAAATAAAGTGCAAAACCATGTCAGGCTAGCTGGATGAGTCAAGTAAAATATTTAATTAAAGTCATTATAGAAGATTTTTAAGTGACTCTCAGAGGATGTTGTCATGCCATTTTTTGTGTAAATTTCTTCATTTCAAATTTACTTTTCAGAAGATTTAATATTTTATTTGTATACTTTTAAAATTTGTGTTAACAAAACATGATATGGAAATATGACACTTGATTACAAAACAACATAATAACATATGTAGTAAAAATAACGATTGAAAATTTAATAACCATTGTGAGAACCTATAAGTGATAAAAAATGACTATGAAAAAATGTCAAATGCACTGATTCTACACACAAAACAATTAATAATCAAGGTTTTACAAAAATTATTACATAAATGAATGAAGAAGATTAATTTTAGTGAAAGACAATTTGAAGATACAATGTAGGGTAAGAATAAAAAATGATAAAAATTTTAGTAAATTGGTGGACCCACATAAAAATTTAACCAAGTCTCTATATACATTAGGTATGCAAGGTGAGGGGGAATAGAGGAAATAAGGTATGTATTGTTCCCAATAATGTGATAAAGAGGGAAAAGGCATAGGTCAAGTTTAAATGGAAGTTACGTAGGGATGACATCACTAAGATTTAATGTGAAGGTATGGAGGTGATATGACAATTATATATTTATTCCACTTTCACCATTAGTCAATTTAAAATTCAAAAAGTGTTATAAAATTCCATTCACAAGTTATTTTCACCAATTTTCATTTTAAAAGAGATTTGAATCAATATAATTTAGAATAAATAAATAAAACTAGGACAAACAAATTTAATGTGTGCTTCATGAAACTAATGTATTTGGGACTATAAATCACGTCTACAAAGGATTGTGTCATGTTTGCATGGAAATATTGAGTGAAATAAATGTAAAAGGAATATAGCTTAAGTAATTTTAGGTTTTAGGATCAATATATTTCCACTAGATATTAGTGAAGCTTAGATATGAGGGGAATATCTAGGGTTTTGACTATTTGGCTTCACTATCATGTCAAAACTAGGGGGTTTCATAGGTTTAAAATACCTAGAGTCTATAAAAATGGTTTTAGAACCAAAATTTATGTGAATAGGAAATCAAAGGGATCCATAGGACCAAAATCACCAAGTATAAATAAACATATGAATTTGGAAGACACACTAAGAGGTGTTTTAGTCATTATAAATTAATTAACTTTAGAGGAAATTCAAGATAAGAATGAAGAGCTTCCATGGCACTTATAGGAATGAAATTCCTAGAGTCATGATTGTGTGGAAAAGAATGTGGGTAAAATGTGAAATAATGTGAAATATAGGACTATATCCATCAAATTTGGGAAGTATGAAATTAAAATAAATAATGAATGCATAATGGAGAGTGTAAGGGTTACCATAGATTGAACAATGATATCCGATGAATGTGTCAAGGTAAGACTTGAGAATATAGTGTTTTGAAAAAAAAATTAGATGTCATACTTTGGAAAGCTATAATTTTTTTTTTTCATTTTTGTTTATGGTTCGTCCAAAAGGAAAAAAATTATTTATTGTGGTGTCATATGTAGTTATCCCAAAATAACATCAATCATTTCAAAATATTACCTTTCTTTAGTAAGGAATAAATTTCACTCTAGATAAGAATTATGATGTAGAGAGAGTATCCAAACTATTTAATTATAATAGTTATAAGTTCATTTTTTGATGGAGAATATTAAATATCATTCACTCCAATAGCTACACATTTAGTGAACAAAAAATTCGGGAGAGTTGAATAATGTGATAATATAAATAAATAATATATCTACATCACACATGTAATGGGTGCATAATGGGTGTATTTAAATATTTAAAAATTAATTATTGAAGGTGTGAAGAATACACATCGTACAAGTGATACCTTAATACGGAGTGTTGTTTTGGTGTTATATGAAATATAAGTCCATGAAGAATACCAAAATGTAATTTTTTTCCATCCATTTTGGGACAAGAAACCTAAAAAATATGCATGAACCATTTTTTCACTAGAATTTATAATGATGATGGTCATTGTTTCCTCTTAATTTAGTTTATATATGTCATGTCAACCCAGGTAGTGTCCAGTGGTTATCTACAATAGGATATACAAAAGATTATAATTAATAGTATTACTTTTACGATAGTTTTTAGATCATTTATTCTAAGTTTATAATATACTATATTGAATTGAAATATAATCTATTACTTTTGAAAATCAAACAAACTTGTTGAATTTAAAATGTTTGAGAAGACAAACACACTTCTAGACTAGTTTGTTGGAATTAAAATTGCATGAAAAGTAAACACACTATTAATCTATGTTGCTAGATGGAAGTTACATGAAAACTTAACACACTTTTAATCTATGTTTTTTTAATGGGAAATTCTTGGGAAATTAAAGGTTTATAATATAAAAGTATTTTTAATTGAACACAAATTAACACACAATCATATAGGTGAAACACATAAAATAATACTTTACATAAAAATGAATAACAAACTTAGATCAAACAATAATGCATAAATCCTAATACCAAATTAATCCTTATTATTTTGTTTATTGGGATATTGATCTTCCTTAGAAAAATATCCTAACACTATTCTATTTGCATAAAATGCATGAACTTATCTTCTCATTGATTTTGGAAAATTGCTTACAATATTAGAAATAATGCCACTCAAACTATTTAATCCTTAATTATATATTGATTTACTAATTATATGGTCAAAATTATGAGCTTATATATTCACACATATTACAAAAATTATCTCAAGATAGAGAAAGAACTTTAAAACATCATATTCTAACTAGTATTTTTTCTTAGTTTATAATATCATAGCAACATTATTTCCATTTTCTAGGGAAAATCAGTGGAAAGCACTGGACTCAGTTTCTTACATGATTCCTGATCTTTTTTGAATTGTAGCTTATTTTATATTTATAACCATCTAGTCTCATTGAGACGGTAGAGCCAAACATAGTATTTATAAACATTAAAAGCATCCATATATATATATATATATATATATATATATATATATATATATATATATATATATATATATATATATATAATGACTATAAGTATATATTACTATTTCTATAAAGTCTACATATAACACTAAAAATTGTTTCTAAACATGTATCATACTTCTTCAAATATTATATCCACATCCTTGTATCAACATAATATCCTTCAAGTATATTTCTAGGCTAATTGGAGGTATCTAGATCTAGTCTAGTGATCTCTAAGCTAGATTGGTGATCTCTAGATCTAGACTAGTGATCTTCAATGTTGGACTAGTGATCTCTAGAGCTAAGCTATACTAGTACTTAGTAGTTAATTACTACCAAAAACATGATATTCAACTATAATACATATTTATTATCTATTTATACAAAACTAGTGCCTTTCTCAAGAAAATGTTAGAAAATATTATAAATTAGGTAACAATGACTCTTAGATAATAAATAAGGTTAATAATTCATTCTCTACTTTGAATTAATCATGAGCTATATTATGAACAACCAAATCCACTCAAAAGGAAGACTTTTAGTGGGAAATGAGGTAATTACTTAGATATAATGATCCATTTTATGCGATCATCATCTGCCCCATACTTTACTTATTTCAAGACCTATTGTAAGCTAGGGTCTTCTTTATTCTTTGTTAGACATCATGTCTCTTAGTTTCTTATGAGGTCATAGATTTCATACTATGGATCCTAGTTGAATTGTGTTAGGCTTACATAGCTTTTTCATGTTATGAATTGGGCCTTTCATCTTTCAAACTATTCTAAACCTTTATTTATTATGTTTTTCCTTGTGGAAATAGGTCTTGAGTATTAATTATAGTCTATATCTCATTTAAATACATTATTGTCTAAATGCTTATCCAGATAATTATCTCATATTTGTAATGGCTCTAGCTTTTCTAAAACACCATCTGAGATTAGTCAAAGAAATGAATTCCATTGTCTTCAAGGGGATAATCAATGTATCCCACCTATGATCACATGTAACACCTACTATAATAAAATTATTTTTAATGTATTATTGAAAACCATAAATGAATTTACACATGATGTTTGGATTATGCTCCCTAATAATTGTATTATACACAATATTTTGGAAATTTTTATATTTAATTTTTTGGATTAGGTAATTTATGCCTCATATAGACCCAGACAATATTGAATTGTAAAAACTACTCTTATATCCTATCACTCAAGGCAATATGATTTTTTAAAGTAGAGATAAAAGTCATAATATGAACTTATACTATAAACAAATTAATTTAAAAATATGACATGTGTCATAAGATGAAGTTTCACGATTAAAACTCACATAAGAGGTTTTATTTATCAAGGGAACTAGAGTGGTATGATTCAATGAACTATTTATCATCCTCAAGGTCATAGGGAAAAACACATGGTATCCTTAATATCTTCCACCTATAAAATTTCTCTTGTAATAAGAATACATGCCTAAAGGTATGCCTTCTATAAGAAAGGATATTTTCTCGTATTTCACATGTTGTTTACAACATAAATTCTACATTTTATTTTTCTTTTTTATTTTCCTCAAGTTATTTAATTTTTTATTTTCTACATTAATCTCTCTTAGGGATTGACATGTTTTCTCTAAATTATACATAATATTATTATAATATAATTAAGTCTATACACCATGGTCAACTTGGGGTATGGAAGTTGATGTTATTTCCTTTAGATGAGAAATTTCATTATCCTTACTAAAATATAGATCATTAGTATCTTCTAACTCTTTTTGTAAAGATGATATTAATTATTATTTACCTTTAGGTACTTACTTGAGGAGATTTATTTATTCCTCTTGATGTCTTATGGTTGATTCTACCCTTGATAAGTCCATATCTTTTTTAATTTTTACTTATTCGTTAAGAATAAAATATTTATCCTCTTCTTCCAAAATTGGACCTTTTCCTTTGTCCATATGTGGTTAAAATGAATAAGGTGTAGAGTGTCCTTCAACTACCTCCTCAACTGTAAACTCTTCTACCTTGTTTGTGAACTATTTTATCCCTATTGAAGGATCCTCCATGAATCTTTATTATTCTATAGTCTCATACAAATCCTTTGTAACTTCAATAGGTTATGTTTGGTTAAGGCTTCCAAGGGTCTCTATAGAATTGTGTCTCTTATCAAGGCCATGTTATTAAGAAAGGATGAGTTTACTTTACCTTCATGGAAAAGGTTCTGGTGGAGACTCATTAATTGGAATCTTTTTTATTCTCATAATTTTTCTCAAGATTTTAGGATGATGTATCTATGGAAATGATTCTTCATCATCATAAATCTCCATTATAGGCATGTTTATTATATCTAGATTCAGAATTTCCTTAGTTTTAGTAATGTAGGTCTCTATTTTTATAAGCTTTCTCATCTTTACTAGTTATAAAGATAGTTTAATAAATTATAGCTTGTTCCCTAAGGCTATAAATAGGTATTATATAATAATATAAGGGCCTCATCCAAATTTTTGAATTTTTATTTAGCTTAACATCCAAAAATTCTTCCCATTTAGATTCCCAATATACCTTATTCCAAAAGTGATACTGACATATCAATTGAATTAATATATGGTGTCTGATTGATGAAACACCTTAAACATATTTATATACCATAAATTTAATAGCACCATAAAGGAATTATGGAAAATTTATTCTCCATTTGATTTTATATTTCCCATGTCTGATATGATTTATAATTTTCATTGCATCTCCTTATAGTGATCCATAATATCCATCACATGATAAAATGTTTATAACCTAGAAGGCTATGATATTCCAAGGTTATGGAGTACTCTATATTTATTCCATTGATTACCATTTGTGGGTTAATAATTAATTCATTAATAGTCTCTCCTTCTACATGGAAAATCTAAATCAACTACTTGAATGTGGAATTGTCTGATATATGCATTATTATTTTAGAGATATTAGACAATTTACTAATAATGGAGTTTATCATCATTATTTTATCCTTTTAAGTTTATAATGTTCAAATTATAAATTTATGATGAAATACTTAGCCATTTTTGAATCATATATATGAAAATTTTAAGTAACTTTATCTAACTTTCCTTTTAAAATACTTTTTCCAATGCTTCATCCTAAAGGAGAAGTGTTACTGACTTAGTCTCAAATTTCATATTTTATCCCATTTTTAGAACATGTAAAGATATTAAGATCCTAGTTAAACACTTTGTAATAATTTGAGAGAAAATTAGTAGGGTTTAAATGTATAAAGATTATATAAAAATAGATCAATGAATAGTTCTGAAAAATATGCTAAATGATTTTCAAGCTCATGAAATATCCTATAGCCACAGCTAGTTAACATGATTGGACATTTTAGGGAAGAGTAAAAATTATAATATGGTGTGGGGAGATGTGATAAGTCTAAAATATTATCTTGTTTCTTCCCTTCGTGTCTATTTTTACACCATCATTTTATTTAGTAGTACATTTGAGTTTTTGTCTATGTCAAATTGGTCCTTGTCATAAACACCTTTATAAATACCATCTCCTTTAACAAGTGATTTTGATTACATCATGTTAAATTAAATCATGTAATTTCATGATGTATTAAAGTTTTAAAATATTATCAAATGGTACACCCATTTTGTTCCATTTTTTGAATAAAATGTCTATTTTCTTTAGAATACCCCATTTTTAGAATACCCTCATTTAAAAAGAATCCTTTTTTGAAAGTGGTTGTTAAATGTGAATATTACACTTAAAATTAATCTTAGTCATATAAAAATTAAATATATATACCTTTTATTACTTATTATTATCCTTGTTTTCAAATTATACCATGTGTCCTCTAATGAGAAATACACATAAATCAATCAAGAATTACTATACATAAGTTAGTTAGGAGTACTATTATTTTTTATTTGTTTCCTAAATAAGTTACCATTTTTTTTATTTTGAACCTTATCACCCCTTTTTAATTTTTAATTTTTAATTTTTTTGGGGTGAAGAGGATGACCATTTACTCATTTTCAACTCTCATCCTTTATTGGACTAAAATTGAATCCTTTGGTGGAATCACATGGCTATTCCATATAACCAAATTTTGTTTGAGATTGAATCTACTTGTAGTACTTGTCCACACTAGGAGGTTGGTGATATATCCCTACTATATTTCTATTTATAAAAAATGTCTTATTATTTACATTAATTGGTAATAAATGAACAAATCCATTATAAAAAATCTTCTCAATTTGTTTTAGATTAGAGGTAAAAGCAGGTTTTGAAGGGGCCCCGAAACCCTTTACAGAGAGCAAGAAAAGAACAACAAAGCCCATAGGCAACGCCTAAAAAACACTATAGAGAAGTAGCAAAAACATGTTTTGATTGGTCCTGAAACCATAAAAGATACATCCGGTCAAAACCCAGAAACAAAAGTCTGGAGGTACAACAAACAAAATCTAACAAAAGAAGAACAAAGATCTATACCAGTTTCTTTACCAACAAGAGGGACCAGATTATTCATCCAGTTCCAGTATCAAGTTCATGGCTTCTTTATCTTTCAAAGCAGTTTCCTGGGTGGTAACCTCCGGCAAAGCTCCTTTTTGTGTATCTTTCTTTCTGGAACTTTGCCTTGTCCTTTTGCTGGGACCCTCTAGTGCTTTGGTCTCCTCATTGGCTCGTTTACCTATATTGATTGCAGCTGCACAAATGTTGGACGTTACTTCCTCCATTTTCTTTCTGTTATCCTTTATTAAATCTTGGAGATTGTTTTCGTAAGCTTTGAGCTTCACAGGGATCTCACTTAATTGATTTTCCATGTTGTTTACTTTGTTCCAAGCAGCTTTCAGAGAATCTTCCAAAGTTTCCACTTTTTTCTTGAGATCAATGATCTCCCTACACAACCAAGAATCTAATTGGGAAGAAGACTCAGCTTTACTGTTAACCCAAGTCATAGGAGTGTGTATTTCATCTTTCTGATTCTTCCCTCTCCAACCCTCAGACTTTTTATTTGGGCTATTCCTAGCTTCTGCAAAGAAGTCATCTTTGCTCTTTTGTTCCCGCTCATTGATTCCCTCTTCAATTTCCATCTCCATGTTTTGAATATCTTCCTGGATAGATATTTCCTTTTCTTCCTTAAAAGTTGGGTCCTCACCAGGATCTTCCTGGACAGTATCTTCCTCTGCCACTTTCTGGTTTTCCTTCATCTCTTCTATTCTGGTAACAGAATCCTCCTCAGTATTGACTTTATCCTTTTCAATTTCCTCCAATCCTTCATCATCATTACTAGAGTTGGTATCCCAGCTCTCTGTTCCATCTTCTTCCTCCGATTTTTCCTTCTCAAGTTCTTCAAATCTCTCCCGACCCCTTTCTTCTTTTGCATTCTGTTTATTAGGACTAGGGGTCTTAATTTTTCCTCTTCTGCTTACATTTTCATTCTTTTTATTCCCTGGCAACTTATTTTTCCCTTGTTTGGGATACTTAACCAGTGCCCTATTCTTGCAATAGCCTTCAATAAGCAGAATTAGGCCTTCGTGAAGAATAGGGTGCAAATCCTTTTTCCTATGAGCATAAAGGCTTTGAATCAGGGAGTAGCGAAGATAGAAAGGAAAAGACAAGCTAACCTTATGCCTAAAGTGGTTGAGGAAGACAAAATGGAACTTATGCACTCGTTTGCTTCTTCTGTCCAGGATGAAGTACTCCCTTATATAGCTTAGGACGTCCCTCCATATCCCTTTAATCTGATCCAACTCATAAAAATCCCCATTTTTGACCAACTTCTGCTCCTCCTCATCCATTTTGGGGAACTTGCAAAATGCCTCGTTCAAAATGCTGGTCTGCTTTGAAAATTTGATTCCTTCCATTGACAACCCTGTAACCTCAGCAAGAAAATCCTTAGTTAAATTTACAGTTATACCATGCAGGGTGACCCTGTCGTCAGACCAGTTTTTGAAGAAGGCCATCGTGATATGCGGTTTAGAGCCGTGAAGTCTTTCCATGTAGCTCGTTACAATTCCTTTCTACAAAATTTTCCAGACTTGGTGTTTCTCTCTCCATTTTACACAACTCTTGGGCTCTTATTTACGGGGTTCTCCCTTCCTTTCACGTGCCATGCTCATTTTCTTTGAAACCCGATTATTGTGGATATTACCCTGGATCCTCCTGCTGTCAAGTTGATTGGGACATCGAATTTGTTTATGGCTTTTCAGGATCCGCTTCTCCCTCTTGAGGACCTTGCTTTTTAATAATTGGGTTCCTTTCCCTGTGCTGCCACTCCTCCTACTCATTAAGATTTTGTTACACTCCAATCCTACCTTCTTTCACATGTGTGGCATCGAGACGAATGATTGCCCGTAAATCCATGTTCTTTACTAAGGTTTCATCCCACCTCGCTTTTTTCCCTTCTCAGACAGCACAATTGGCAAGCCAATCTGCAACACCATTTGCTTCATGGTAGGTATGGGTGATTTTTATTTCTTCAAATTTATTCAACAGAGTTTTCATCTCCTTTACCTTATCCTCTATTGTCCAAGACACAGTATTCTTATTATTAAGGATATTTATAACATTCAAAGAGTCCCCTTCAAGCCACAATTTGGAATAACCCGAGTCCACAGCTAATTTAAGGGTCTGGAGGGCAGCTGTAGCTTCGGCAATGTGGCAGTTAGATATACCAATGGGAATTGCAATAGCATCAATAACCCTTCCCACATGGTTTCTCAGAACACCACCACAACTAGCATTTCCCGGGTTCCCTTTTGCTGCACCGTCAAAGTTACCTTTAATCCAATCTTGAGGTGGACTAATCCAAGTCACACCTGATCTGGGGTTATCAGGTTCACCGAGAATAATATCCTTCCTCAGAGGATTATCCACATTGAGATTAGATCTTGGATTTTTTTGAGAAGAAAAATTTTCCTTTAGAGCTCTAATGATGTTCTAGCCAACCGCCCATCCAGGGAGCTCTTTATTTCTAAATATTCATTTATTTCTTTCCTTCCAAATTCCCCACTAGATATGGGGAAGAGTAATTTTCCATAAGAAGAGAACTTCAGGATTCTTTGAAGGGCAATACCAGCTTTTGAGAGAAAGTTCAACATTTTTTTGATGAATCCATGTAATGCCCCACAGATTGAGAACCTCCTTCCAAACAAGCTGAGTGAATGAACAATTCACAAACAGATGATCTCTATCTTCAAGGTCTCTCTTACATAGAATACACCTGTTAACAATATTGATTCCACATTTCTATAAATTATCTAGAGTCAAAATTTTATTTTGGAGAAGGGTCCAGAAAAAGAACTTGATTTTAGGAATGAGCCCCTTAATCCAGGCTCTTGTCCATAACGATTTTATGCCATTTCCCTTGGAGATGAAGATGGAAGAGAATTTAAACTGTCCACTTGGCTCTTGATACCAAACAATTTTATCTTCTTGATTAGGATTTAGGGATATAGCATTTAGGGATAATTGAATATCCTTGAGATCTTGATCATAGTCAGTGAGGTTTACCCAAGTGTTTTTCTGCCAGTATTGATTAACCATTATCCCCACTCTTTGTTTACATCTTTCTATAACATATTTATCTTGGATTTCTTCCTGTAAGGGTTTACCTCTTACCCAAATATCTTCCCAGAATTTCACCTTTTTACCGTTACCTACTTTCCATGCACTACCTTCTTCAAGAACATGTTTTGTTCCCTGGACTACCCCCCAAATAACAGATGGATGAGAAATATCTGGAGTAGTAAAGAAGTCATGAAGTGACTATGCCTTAAATAAATACTTATGCTTCCATATTTTACTCCATTCTTTATTTTCATGATAGACCCTCCATCCCTGTTTAGCTAAAAGGGCAGTGTTCATACTTCTTATTTTCCTTATACCAAGTCCACCATCCTTAACTGGTTTGCAAATGTTATCCCATGTAATAAGAGGCATTCTCCTTTTCTCCTCAGAACCTGACCAAAGAAAGTTTCTTTGGATTTTTTCAATTGCCTCAGCAAATTTAGAGGGGATTTTGAAAAGACTCAAAGCATACGTGGGTATACTTTGAAGACTTGCTTTGAAGAGAGTTAACTTTCCTCCTTGGCTAAGAAGACAGCCTTTCCATCCCGCTAACTTCTTACTAAATTTATTAATAAGACCTTCCCAAAAAGCTTCAGAGGCTTTCAATCCAAAAGGGAGACCAAGGTATATGGAAGGAAAAGAGCCTATAGAGTAATCAAGAATTCTAGCAATTTTGTTCTGTCTATAAACTGGGGTATTAGTAAAGAAAACTACACTTTTATTCCATTTTATCAGTTGTCTAAAGGCAGAAGTGTATAGATTAATTGCTTCCTTAAGAGTCCTTGCTTCAGTTACTTCAGACTGTCCCATGAAAATAGTATCGTCCACAAATTGACCATGGGAGCAAGATAAAGGATGCAAAGAGGGTCTCAGACCTTTATACTAACTTCTATGAACCAAGTCCCCAAGGTATCATCCCATACTATCTGCCATGATAATAAATAGAATAGGGGATATAGGATCCCCTTGTCTTAATCCCCTAGACGGATTGAAAAAATGAGACGAGGTCCCATTTACCAACACAGCTATAGAAGTAGTAGATATCAACCGTTTAATAATATCAACCACTCTTTATTCAAATCCAAAGGCAATAAGGCTTTTAGAAAGGAAATGCCAATCCACCCTGTCGTATGCTTTAGCTATATCCACTTTCATTAAGAACCCCTCAGTGTTGGATTTGAGAAGTGAATGAATATTCTCATGCGCCGTTATAACTGAGTTGAGGATTTGTCTGCCAAGAATGAATCCATTTTGTTGATCAGCAATTATTGAGGGGATCACAAGGATTAGTCTGGTCATAAGTACTTTGGAGATTATCTTATAGAGGGAGTTGCACAAACTAATCAGCTTGAACTGATCAGGGCTATCCGCACCTGCTTTCTTCAGAATAAGGCATAGAAAAGTGGCATTAATTTCCTTCAGCATCTGTTTAGCTCCAAAAAACTCCTTCACCACGTTACTGACATCCTTTCCTATAAATTTCTAGAACTTTTGAAAAAAGAACATGGGTAAACCATCTAGTTCGGGAGCTTTTTCTCCTCCAAGAGATCTTACAGCTTTAAAAATTTCTTCCTCCTTAGGTATAGAACATAATATATTATTCTGCTCCTTCGTGATCAATGGGGGAATCACTCGTAGAATGTCATCCTAACCTTTCAAGTCAATGTTTCTATCTGCCGTCTTCAGGGAGGAGAAAAATGAAATCATTTCCTCCTTAATTTCCTTTTCCTCTGTTATCTTCTGAGCTCCTTTTTTCAAATGATGAATATGCATTTTTGCTCTGTGTTTCAAAGTGGAGAGGTGGAAAAACTTAGTATTTTTATCTCCATCTTTCAACCATTGCACCCTTGATCTTTGTCTCCAATAAATTTCCTCCTTAGTTATTATGTCTTGGTACTGAACCAAATGTTCGTTTTCTTCTCTTTGGGATTCAGAAGTATATCCATATTGCTGGATTTTTTCCTGTATTCTTCTGATATTCTCCTTGATGATTTTCTTTTCCGCAAAAATATTTCCAAAACAGTCCTTATTCCATTTCTTAACTTTCTTTTTAACATTTTTGAGTTTAGAAACAACTCGAAAGAGAGTTGATCCCTCTATAGAGATATTCCACCACTCTTTTATTTTGTCTTCAAACTATGGATGCTGCAGCCACATCTTTTCAAATCTGAATGGATGATTCTTTTTTTGGTTTAGTTTATCCACTAAGAATATTAGAGGGAAATGATCTGAGCCTATTCTATGGCATGCTTCCAACTTGCAATTATAGTCTTTTATCCAGTTTAGGGAGATAAGAGCCCTATCAAGCTTGGCCTGAATGTATTCCTTGTTCAGTCTCTTATTGCTCCAAGTGTACTGAATTCCTTGCAGCTCCACATCCATTAAACCTTCTTTTCTTATAAACTCCATAAGGTCAATTCTCCCTTCCATTTGAATTGTATTACCACCCATTTTCTCATAATCATATAGAGGGACATTAAATTCTCCCATTAAAATCCAACGCCCACAGTGATCATTCCTTCTGAGCTTTGAGAGAGTTTCCCATACCTTTTTCCTTTCATTCCTGATATTAGGAGCATAAATATTAACAACATACCAACTATCCTTTTGGTCAACATTTGTTAATTTTACTGCCAAAAAATTTTTACTTTCCATCAAAATCAAACCAGCAAAAAGATTTTTTCTCCATAAAATTGCAGTACCTCCCGAAGCGCCTTCAGAGCTACTAGCTTTAAAGGTGTAATTTTTAAAGTCTTTGATCTGTTCAACTTTCTCCTTACTCATTTTAGTTTCTTGAAGCAGAAGGAGGTCTGGCTTTTGCTCTCTAACAAAATTCCTAACAAGATCTACTTTAAGAAGGCTATTTAGTCCCCTTATATTCCAACTAAGAATCTTCATTTCTTTTTGTTGTTGTTCATATAATGCCCCATGGTTTTCTGCTTTCTGTCTGCTATATTGAGCTTGCTTTCCAATTCTCTGTTCTTCTTAGCAGATTTTTTCCCAGGTTTTTTTGAGGAACCTACATCCGGTTTTAATTTGGCTTGTTTTCCAGATTCTTTTCCTCCTTTACTCCTTTGAGAGCTATTAGCTTTCACTCCACCGTTTCTAGTCATAATCTGGTTAGAGTTGTTCTTTATCTCTCCTTTATTCTTTTGGTTTTTAGATTTTTTACCATCTTCAACCATTTCTTCTGCCTTGAGGACCTCTTTAGCTAGAGTAGTAATTTTGACCTTTGGTTCCTCCTGCTTTTCCCCAAGCTGACCTTCACTCAATTCATCCTCTACTTCTTCTATATTATTTCTTCTTTCAGGATCTACTTCTCCTTCCTCTAATTCTTCATTATCATGTATCTTTGAAACTTGAATTTCTAAGCTTTGAGAGTTCTGAGTAGAAACAATAACCTCTTCTTCAGATAGAAGATCTAATACTTTGTCCTCCATTCCCTTCCCCTTTTCTTCCATCAGTGCATTAGAAATCTTTACAAGGGGGTCTATTTTTCCTATTAAATTAGGGTCATTTGCTTCTACTGAAGCAGTAGAAATAACCTTATCTGTGTGTAGGTCAGCTAAGGCCTCTTGAGGCTTCCCTTTCTTTCAATTGTCTTCTTTGACCTTCCATATTTTCTTTTGTTGGGTCTTAATATTTTTTCCTACCTAAAAGTTTTTTGAAATGGGTCTTCCCCTATTGGGGCAGTTCTTAGCCCAATGCCCTTGCTTCTTGCACACATAACAAGAATTTGGTAGATCTTTGAAAACAATCGCTTGGGTTTTCTTACCAAGTTTGGAGATAAGATCCACTTTTTTGGGAAGGAGGTTTAGATCTGCCACTTTAATGTAGATTCTGGCACTTTGGAGTTTAGTTCTTGAAGCTGTGACTTTATCCACAACCACTAACTTACTAAATGAACTATCTATTCCTTTGAACATGTCCTCATGCAAGAATTCTAAAGGGAGCCCAGGTAGCTTTGCCCAAACAAGAGTTGTTGAGAAAAATGAATCAGATAAATCCATATCTAGTTCCCATTTCTTGATAGTAAGGGTGCTTCTTCCAAAAGACCAAGGTCCTTCACTCAGGATCATATTCAGATCTTCTTCACAGTTAAAGATGAAGGAGAAAAAACCATTCACCATAGGTGCAATGTCAACTTCTCTGTGTATGGCCCATCTCTTTTTGATCATAGACCTGAGTGAATCTATATTTGGTCTTGCTCCTTGAATCTTCTCAATTTGTTAAGGACATAACCATCTAGTGCAAAGTTTATGTCTGAAATGTCGGTATTTTGAATCAAATAATAAGGTCCAATCTCCTTCTTCAAATTTTTTTCCTGGATGTGATGGTAATGCCATGTCTTACTCTGATATTGAATAATCTCCATCTATTACAATCCTTCAAGTATCATCTCATTTAATTCATTCATTTTAATAATTCTTTTTGTTTATGCTTTTGTTAGGTCTATGTCTACTTTACTTGACATCGTTAATGTATATAGTTTAAAATCAATTATAAGTAATTTATTGTTTCCATATACAATATCATATGGATAAAAAAATGGTGTAATTCCATGTTGTGTTGTAGGCCCAAGCTATTTTAGGTAGCTTTCTTACACAATCTATTTTGGTGATGTCTAATACCTTTTTCAAGATGTTCTCTAACTTCTCTATTGTTGACTTCATATTGATAATTCACTTGAGGGTGGTAATCCCATGTTTTTTTTTGGCCCAATCTATTTTATGTAACTTTCTTACTGAATCTTTTCTATTGATGTCTAATATCTTTATCAAGATGTTCTCTAACTTCTCTATTGTTGACTTCAACTTGACAATTGACTTGAGGGTGGTACGGTGAAAAATCTATGTGGGTAATATGATAGTGATATATGTAATTTTTAATCATATTTCATGTAAATTAAGGTCATTGATGTGAAACTATGGCTCTAGTTACATTGAAGCATTATAAAATCCTATTATACAAGAAATCAACAACCTTTTATTCATAGATAAATGGTAAATCTTGAACTTATTCCCATTTTTTGAAATTATAATTACATATTAATATGTAATACTTTCCTTTATATTCTCAATAAATGGGACCAATAAAATCTAACCCTCATTTTTCAAAGGTCCCTAGTACCACTTAAGGATGGAGGGGAATCTCATTGGATAGTTTATATTTCCCCATCCTTTCACAAGGATCACATTGCCAAACATAACTCTTCAAATTATTGTGAAGTTAATACCAATGGTATCCATCCCCTAAGATATTATGAATAGTTATTTTAGTTGAATAATGAACTCTTCCTATATCATGATGGAAACCTCTCAAGATGTCATATATATCATCTTCAAAAACACACCTAAAAAGAACCAAATCAAGTACACATTTTTAAAATACTCCATTAAGCCATTTATAATTAGCACAATTTATAATTAAAAAATTCCTTTATTTATGGGTTAAATCATAAGGGAAATTCATTACAACCATATAATCATCCATACCATCAAACCAAGGTGAGTGTGTTAAAACTATGAAAAATTGTTCATATAGAAAATTCTCCTCTACTAGCTCATCTTCTCCTAAAATATTTAATCTTTATACAAAATTAGAAACTATATTAAGTTCACCAAGATTATCAATGATTTTTATATCAAATTTATATAATATTAGTAACCATATAATGATCCTACATACTACTACTACTTTTGTCATCATATATCTTATGTCTAAATAATATGTATATGTGAATATTTTGTATCCAATGATGTGGTGAAATATTTTTTTCATATAATAAATGACAAGAAAATCCTTTTTAATGGTTTTATAGTTTATCTCAATAGGATTTTAATTTTTAGTAATGTAATAGGAGGTAGGATCATTATATGGTTACTCTACCATAACATTGTTAGAGGCATCAATGTGTATTTGATAGGGGTGCTCCAAATTGGTTCCTCTCAAGATTTGAGCATAAATTAACTTCTCATTTATTTTCTAAAAATCCTGATGACATTTTTTATTCCATATAAATTCACTATCTTTGGTGAGCAAAGATAACATAGGTTCAACAATTTTACTAAAATATCCTTAAAAACCATATAATATCCTGCATGACCTAGAAGTATTTTGATATTAGTTTAGTTTTTAGGTGTGGGAAATTATGAAATGAATTCAATATTTTTAGGGTCAGCTTGTATTCCTTAGGTTGAGATATGATGACCTAAGATAATTACTTGATCCATCATCATCAAAAAAAATCATGACTTATGGATAATTGATGTTGTTCACATCTAGTTAATACCTTGTCAAAGTTTTAAAAATACTCATGAAATGAGTTTCCATGAACTATAAAATAATCCATGTATACTTTGAAATATTCATTAGTGATATCAAAAAATATACTAAGGACTACTCTTTGAAAAGTGGTTGGTGCATTACATAGCCCAAAGGGTGAAACTTTGTATCTAAACACTCCTCACAAACATGTGAAAGTGATTTTATCCTAGTATTCAAAAAAATATCTTATTTTATTATACCTAATAAATTTATCTAAGTAAAATTACTTATTCTTAGTTAGATTATCCAAGACATGGTCAATGAAGGGCTGAGGAAAAAAATATTTAATGGTTATTTTGTCAAGTTCCATATAATCTATACATATTGTCCAGTTTTCATTTTTTTAGGTACTTTTACTATAGGCTAAACCCATTTACTATCAAATATTATATGTATGAATCCTACCTATAATATTTTTTAATTTTAGTTTTAACCATGTCTCTTAATGTTGGATTATCTTTCTTCGAGGTTTTATAATAGATTTGATGTTTTCAGTATAGATGTAATGTGTACATACACTTTATATGGATTCATTTCATATCAATTTAATCCCAAGTAAAATATTTTATATGAATTTACAAGATGTTAAAAACATTAGTCCCTTGCTCAATAGTTAACTAACTATTTATGCTCAAAATTTTCCTTGGTTAGTTACAATTTGTTTTATCCCTTTATTTATTAAATTTACTAATTATATCTCACTCATAAATGATTTAAAAGGGAAACAATGAGATTGAAATATGTGGAAGGTGGTTATGTATTATAAGGAGGACTCTCCTAAAATTATACCTATTAATGGGCAATGTAAAGTTGAAAGGAATGATCCTTGAATGTTCCATTCCCAAATAATAATACCATGTTGGAGAGATGTGTGATCATAAATTTAATCATGAATATCCTTATAAATATGACCTGGTAATTTTTGACACCATCTTGAGATCTTCAGAACTAGACTAATGATATTTGAAGCTAGACTAGTGATATTTAGAGCCAAACTATCTACCTCTATATAATATGTTAACTATTATTCTAGCTCATTTGTTTGATTTTATACTACCACCATTTCTAAAAAAGAGATACTATTTACAATTTCCTTAAGTTCATCTACCCATAAGTGATTTAAGGACTCTATATATGGCATTATAGGTGGAAATATATATATTTTATTTTAATCCATTTGATATTATCATATCTCCAGACGTGCAATCTATTAGAGATGAAACTATGGATATCCATGGCCTTCTTAGGATTAGTGGATAACCTAATTTATGAATCTTTAGATGAATTATCATAAATTATACTTGATATTCCAAATATTATACCATAATTGATTCATCTTCTATAACCCCTTCTATTTTGGTAATTGATTAGTCAACCACCTATAGGATTGTATGAATTTGTTGTACCCCAATTAGGGAGAGTGATTTTAATGTGTCTAAGGTAGTTACATTGATAAAAAATCATAATTCTACTAACACATTAAGTATTTTGTATTGTTATTATGATAAATGGACTTACATGGTCTCTATACTTTGATAGAATCAACTTACCTAATAAGAGGTTAACAAGCTTACCATCTACTTGTGTGATTTTTGGATACTACATTTTTCTCCCTAGAGTTAAGACATAGAAATTTGATGATTATATTAATATTAGGGATGCCTCTTATGGATTTTAGTAGTGTTATCTCAATGATTTGTTTCTTTAATTCTTAGAATAAGTCAAATTCATTTTTATTTGTTATTTATTTGAATGTTTCATGAAATGGTATTGGTGAAGGAGCAAAAAGAGGAGTGGTTTTGTGAGTTTTTTATTTTCATAAATATATTACTTTTCTTTGGTTTTTTCATTGGGAATTTTTTTATCCCCCTTCTCATTGGGACTTTATGTGATGGTTGGAGGATACAGATTGGTCAATATTCTTCTTGAATGTAAATAAACATTATTACAATTCATGGAATTTAACCTTATGGTTAGTTCTTATTTTGCATAATATACAATGTCTACCTATATATTATTAGGTTTGTCATAAGCTGGGTAGGTAATTATTATTGATTTACTTGTTTAACTTATTGGGGATAGTTGGTATGAGTAGGCATCAAAGCCTATTGAGGTGATATTATGATTTATTGGTTAAATATTGATTGGGGTACCCATGGCTGATTTTGTTGAGGAATCCATGTTTATTGATTCTTATATGTCACCCAAGGATGTTGTGGTGTCTGCTCTTGTGGAGACCAATTTCATGGTCCCCATTATTTTAAAGATGTTGGTCTAGCCCAAGGAATCACTCATGGATTGGAAGGAGCTCTAAGAACAAACTAATTAAGATTGTGATGGTAAGAGAAATTATTCCCTTGTCTTTATGAGATATAATTCAGATCTTCCCCAAGTATGGGTACTCTATTTTAGTTGATTTTATGATAGGAGGGGGGCTACAATTTCTTGTATCATGATTATTTACATCACAAATACCATATATGTCTATTTTATCAAGAGTATAATCTTAGAAGGTATGTTTAAACCTACATCTTGGGAAATACATATATAAAGGTTTAGTAGAGGCATTAGATTTTACCTGTATCTAATGTAATGTGGTTTTCAAGTGTACTAAGATGTATTTTTTAATATTTGAAACTCCATGAGCTGACTTACCTTATTAATTCATTTTCTTTTTTTTTAATTTCCTAATACCAACCTTTGTCCTTGAGTAATTCCTATATAATTTATAAATGTCATTGATGCAAAGTTTATCTACATATATTTTTCCTATCAATTTAAAGGATACATGATCATCATCATCCAATCATTTCAATAAAAAAAAATCTTAGTTCTTCATCTAATTCATATCCACACCTTTTAAGGATAAAAATTAAATGGTCAAGATAGTCTTCCATATTTTCATCTTATTTTTTTTATATATAAAAATTATTATTTTCTACATTTTACCCTAAATTAATCATGATATTTATTCAATAATATGTTTTTCATCTCATCCCATGTGTGAATGGAGTTTGGTTATAATCCTATGAACCACCTCATAGATCAATATTTGAGTGTTGAAGGAAATAATTCCTAAATTTGATTATTAGTTTTGTAGTCATAGGTCTAAAATAATACCTTAAATTCAAAAAAAAATTGGTTATGATCTTTTGTTGAATTTACCATGAAATTATTTAATATTGATGTGGATATGTTTTTCATTGGAGCATTTTCATCTAGATCTAAGACAATAGGATAAGTAAATACTAAAGGAGATCTACCTACTTCATCCCTAAATTGGGGATTTAATATATTTACTATATTTTATCCAATTTATTTCTAATATATGTTGTAAATATTTATACTAGGAGGTGGTGAATCATCAAAAGTTGGTGGAAAGTTACTTGATTGAGATTTTGTACCCTTGATTATTTCTTTAGGAAGGATGCATTACCTCTAGAGAATGTTACCAAAGTTTAAGTGAGGCTAATTTTGGTTCCTAATAAATATTTTAAATTAATTTTATTATAAATTATTATAATATACTTTATTCTTACAACCTATGTGTACTTGTATTTTGTTGGGAGTTTTTAGGAATATATCTTCCCTTTGAATCTTTATCTATTCATAAATTTATTAACTTATGGGAAGTAATTCTAAATTGATTATTAGTTTTTAAATTATTATATATTATTAAAACTTATAAATTATCCAAAAATGGAATCAAAAATTAATGAGGGTCATTATTTACTCTTCATTTAGTTAATATATGTCATGTTAATCTAGGCAGTGTCTAATTACTATCTACAATAGGATATGAAAAGCCTTATAACTAACTATATTAATGTTGGTTTAGTTTTTATATCATTTAATATAATTTTATATTCTAATATATTTAATTTTAATCTATTCTATTACTTTTTAAATCATACACACTTACTAAATTAAAAATGTTTTAGAAGAGAAACACATTTCTAGACTAGTTTATTGGAATTGAAACTGCATGAAAACTAAACACACTTTTAATATATATTTTTGTAATGGTAAATTATTTGTAAAGTAAATTTTTTAAATATGAAACTAGTTTTACTTAACCATTAACTAACAGTCCTATAGGTGAAATACACAAAAAAATAATATACTGCATAAAAATGAATAATGAACTTAGATCACATAATAATTCATAAATAACATATAAATATCAAATGGATACTTATTTTTGGGTTGAGTGGTCCTTGATCTTCCTAATAATATGATTGTAGCACTATTATATTTTCATAAAAATCATGAACTTATCTTCTCATTGATTTTGGAAACTTTCTTACAATACTAGAAATGGTGCTACTCAAACTATTCAATCCTTAATTATCTATTCATCTTCTACTTCTATCATAAAATTTATGTTTTTGTATATTAACACATATTAAAAAAACTATATCAAGATAGAGAAAAAAGTTAATAAGATCATATTCTAAATAATCTCGTCTTATTTTATAAAAATATCATAACAACATTATTTCCACTTTCTAAGGAAAACTAGTGGAAAGTGTCAAACTCAATTTCTTGAATCATTCATGATTTTCTGATGGTTGAAACTTATTTTTTTACCATAAACATATGATCTCATTTAGTTATTAGTGTCAAAAATAGTATTTATAGTCACATATGAAAAAATTCAATAAATACAATGACTATAAATACATATTAATATTTCTAGAAAGTCTATATATATAATTTAAAATGGTTTCCAAAAACCTATAAAACTTCTTAAAATATTACATGAACATCCTTATAGAAACATACTATCCTTTATGTGATCCTTCCAAGCTAAATGGAGTTTTTTGGATCAAGTCTAGTGATCTCTATAACTATTTTGATGATCTTTAGAACTAGACTGGTGATCTCTAGAGCTTGTTGGAATGGTCCTCAATATATTTTATACCAAAAACATCTTATTAGATTATAGTACATATTTATGACTTTTTTATTAAAAAATTGGTGATTTCTCATGCAAAGTTTAGAATAAAATGGTAAAACATGTAACAATGAATTGCACATAATAATTAAAGTAAATAAATAATTTAATACTTTGAATTAACAATGAGTTATGTTCTAAACATCCAAATTCACTCAAAAAGAAAACTTTTATGGGGAAAATGAGGTAGTTAATTAGATATAATAAACCATTTTATGGGATCATCATTTAAAAAGAAATAATAGAAAAATATGAAACATTAGTTTAATAACATGAACACAATTTTTTGGGATTTATAGTGCATCCTAAGGACACTTATAGAGGCCTAAAAAGATTATATATAACTTTCATTAAGGATACTATTGATCATTTTTGGCCACCATGGAGGTGTACCGCTTAAGCTCAATAGTTCAAGTATTCAAAGTTCAGTCAGAGTTCAACAAAAATGGCTAAATCTTTTGACATAGCATTTTTTCAAGAAATTTTGGTCTTCATGCCTTTTACAAAACATAGTCAGAGTTTTTGTTCAAAGCTTTTGTTGCAAACAAAAATTCCAAAGGATAAAATGAGAGACAGCTTTTTCACACAAATAAAATTAAAATAAAAATGTTCTAAAGGTTTAAGGAAAAGTTAGGAAAATTTTGTGAAGAAGCATAGGAAATTTTATTTTGATTGTAAATGTTGAAGACCAAGTTCTAAAGTAAAAATTGTGAAGATAGGGGCAAAAACAAATCTTGGGAATAGAAAGTTGCAAACAAAATTTTTGAAAAAATATAATATGAAGGTTTAGGTATTTAAAACTTGTGAAAGTGAAATGATTCATGGTGAAAGTTTTGAAATATAAATAAATACAAAAGTGTATAACTAAAGGTGATCACCAAAAATGTGTGCATAAGGTTACTAAGCTTCATGAAGTAATAAGAGGGAAGTGTGCAGAGCACAAATTCAATTTATAAGAGTGCACCCAAAATATTCATTTCTCTTGCACACTATTTTTCTCAAAATTCCCCCCCAAACCAAAATGTTAAATACCAATGTTTGATCATAGCATTTATCATCCATGATATCATCATATGTAGGTTGCACACCTTCTTATGTGTAGATTAGTAAAAGCTTCCAAACATAAGATGTAAACTCATGAGATAACCAAAAAGGAATATGTGTAGAGGGAATCATAACCTTTTACATCTATAACAAATTAATATCCTAACCTAATTAATTGGATCTTATTTTACCTAAATCATTGTGACATTACTCTTTAGTACTCATCCTATTATGCAGCCTTTAGTGAACACTCTTTGTGTAGAATGAAAATATTTTTTAAAGCATGTGCAGGTCAAGATGTGAAGTTAATAAAAACTTAAATGCATGAATTTAAGATTGTGGAGATCTATTAGGATATAGATACTAAAGGAAGGGAACACACCCTATTTACACATAGTCTCTTTACATGTGAGTACATGACATGAATAGAACCCAACAAATTCTTGATCACACACTATTTAATGTATAGATGATTCTTAAGATCATAGAGTGTATATTTATGAAATGCATGAAATATGACATGGTATAATATAAAATGACCTACATATATTCTACATCAACAAGTGAACTCAGATGGATTAGCAAGTGGTAGTAAAGTGTAGGTGGTAGTTAAAGGTAGTTAATTGTTGAATGAAGTCATGTTAGAACTAGTTAAAAGAAAAAACAACTATCAGAGGGTAGGGCATGAACACATGCCCACCCTAAATTCCTAATAATCCTTCATTCCCAGACACACATGTGTATCCATGAGAATATTTTTGACCATTTATAGATTCAAAATTTTCAAACATAATTTGAGAAACATAGATATTTTAAACTTTTATGTGGTGGGTTGATCTTCCTAATTAACCTAGAGCCTTGAGAACCAACCTCTAAATTAAGGTTTCTATCTAACACCCTAAGTGGTGAATTTATTGCATGATAGCTTGATCAAACCTCTAAAATCCCTAATTTTTTATTATATGTGCAACCCTATCTTTGGCATAACAAAGTTTTGCCTATTCAAGTTTGTAATATTGGCTCAGGCCTTACAATTGATGAGAACTAAATCACTTTTATTCATATTTTACATTCTCTATTATTAAAATTTATTGATATTTGTCTATGGATGTTCATCCATCTGATCATTATCCTTCATTCACACTTTTACATGGAATTATAATCTTCTATAGGTCACACACTAAGTATGAATGAGTCTATGTAGGTGTTATCTACAAATGGCTTGTTGTCCCTCTTAATGTTGTGTTATGTTCCCATACCTCCATGTGAAACTCTCATTCACTTAGTGTGTGGTTTTAAGACCATGTGCATCTAGTTGCTTAATTTTATTATGTTTTTAAGTAGGGGAAGTGCTCATTCTATTATTGGTACATCATTATCTCCCCTTTCATCAAGTTATTTACCTTCTCCCACCCCTTATATTTTATCAATATTAGGTTTAACATTAGCCGTAGATTTAAATTCTTCTATTTATAGGTCTATGCATAGGTCTTAAACTAGGTGCACTTAAATTATAAGGAAGTCATCCTTCTCCATAAATTCATCCCAACGAGTGTAAGATTCCCATGGCTTGGGGATGTTATCATTGTTGTGTTTAGACATAAGATATTCTATGCATGTTGGTAAGCCCAAATACACTCACACCCCATGTCAAGTAATTATGTTACTCACACTAAGATTTCATGATTTTATTCCCATCCTTAATCATCCCCATGTGACATTATATCCATGGGTGCATGTTTGGAATGATAATAATTTCTATCACACCTAATGGGACCAATATAAAGATTCAACTAAGAATTTGGTGTTTTTCTTAGTCAATAGTGTTGAGGACACTCTAAATATCACCTAAAGACTCAATATTTCTATTTTGTGAAAAAGAATTCTTTTATATATGTGCCTAGATAGAGGAAATCATGTTCAAGAAGTATCAATTTATATTTCATTGAGCCACTTTCACCCTCCAGAAGAAGATTTAGAGTATCCTTATCTCTAGCTAAGGGAACTAGTAATTCAAGACAAGTTTTCCTAAGAGCTTAAGCTACCCATCATTTTGGTATATTTACCCAACCTAGAAGAGGATTATTCCCTATTCCCTTAATGACTACTTAGAGGAACAAACTATTTTCACCCTTCAATAGGGGTAGCCCTTTTGTTTTAGATCAATATGATGACATCCCATTTATATCCCTTTATGTATTATCCTATTTTACTAGTGAGAATACCACCTACCATATAAAACATATTCAAAATGTTGTGAATATATACTTAATTCACCATGTCATGGAAGATAATGGAGAATTTTATCTATTTGCCTCTTCCTTGAAAGGAAAGTCTCTCCAATGGTACTGAGGTTTGAATCCAAATTCTATTCACAATTATGATGAACTAGGAGATCAACTATGCAAGTAATTTGAAAATAGGAGTGACCATTTATCTTTGACAAAGCAAATCACCACCATTAAGATAGCCAGCATGAGATGATGGTTGATTTAAATTTTAGATTCTAGAGGGTCTAGGTTAGAATATCATATTTATGTAATTAATCTCCAAATACTAAATTCCTATATTATTTAAAAGATCTCAATAGTGGCGTAGCTATAATGGTCCAGTCCATGGGAGGAATTATGTCTCCTAATGCATATGAGATTTTTATTCATGCATATAATTATTTGGTTTAGGATGGAAAGATTACACTTAGACCCCCTATGCCATTATTCTTATGACCCCATCCACAATTTAACCTACCTCTATTTTATTTTTACCCTATCACCCATACTTATAGAAACTATCTCTCCTACTCCATTGGTTTCACCTTTGAGTGAGATACACAAATTCAAATCATTATTATAGAGCTTTGAAAATGAGCTATTGTAACTCAAAAAGTATAAAGTATAATATTCCTAGCCTTATTAGCCTTTCAACTAGCCATACCAATCAAATAGGCCTCCCTATCATGGTGGCATGCAGATTTAGAACCAACTTCCTTATAATAAACCACCCTATGCAAAAAATTACAATGCTATCAACACTTCAAGTTCCCTCATGCCCATGTAAAATAACATGGAAGATGAATAAAAATTATGTATTCTATGTAATCAACCACATAACTAGGCCAAATATGCAAATGAAACCTTCAATCAAGTGTTCATGGTATAGAATGTTTTTTAGTCTTAGGCAAAACTAAATATCATAGTTATGTAAAGGGAGGAAACTCTATCACAAATGCATGAATAAAATGAATCCACTATTGTAAAATGGTAGGAATGTAATTTCACTTACATAAATCAAAGTGAGATTCTAAACGTAGGAAGTAACCTAGTTGGTTTTAACAAAAGGATTAGAAAGAGATAAATGGTGAAGGAAAAATATTCTTCATCACCTTTAACTTTTATCCCTTAAGTCTAATGTGAAGATACCCAAGTCAAAACACTTATGCAACCTTTAGTGTGTATACAATAGGTTTCACAAAGAGAGACATACTTAGCCTAACACTAGTGCACATGTGTGAGAAGAGGTATTATTCAAAAATAATATATAAAAGGACCCTAGATCCCACTTAACATAGTCAATCAAATGAAGAAGATAAACCTAAATGTAATAATGTGGGATGTTATTACTATTCCTTCTTAAAGGAATTTGTTGTAGGATGCTCTAAAGAATTTCAAAATGCATGAGTCATTATAGACTATACCTATTGTCTCTATGATACTGTGTCAAAAAAATGAGGATGAAGTGCATAGAAGTAGTAAACCACCTCTATTATGTATTTCTATGATCATTAGTAATAATATAGTACACAATTACATGATCGACTCATGAGTGAGTAATTTAATGATACCAAAGAAGATAATAGACATGTTGGGTATAGCATACTCTCCTATTTCAAAAGGCATCATCTAATTAGATGGTATGATAATTAAGACTATGGGGATCATCAAGGACCTAAACCTCACTTTCAATGTATGCCTAAACCTTTCCATTATGTAAGACACCATAGTCATTGATCTTCCCCCTACTTTGCTATATGCCTTTTCAAGATTTCACAACAAATATAGGTAGATACCTATCATTGGATTTATCACACATGCTACTTAAGACCAGATACAAGACCAAGGTGACCATCAAGGATGATCTTATTTTCAAAATTCATGTGGAGCTATACTCTCCCAATCTAGTTGAAATAAACTTACAATGTTTGATTAAGAGAACTTAGTCCTCCATGAGGATACCACACCCCTTAAATAGGTCTTGGATGACTTAATTTATGAATGGGCACATGATAATTATGAGTACGACCCTTATGACAACATAGAAGAGATGAGACTAAGGACCTATTACATTCTTGAAGAGAACCCTATATTTCTAAATCTCATAAAGGCACATGAGGATCTCAAAGACATATGGAAGTTATATTTTGATTATTCCAATAGTAAAAATGGTGTTATAACTAATTTTGTGTTAGTCTGCCCTTGGAAGGAGAGATATTTCCATGCATTTAGGTTGTAATTTAGATTAAAAAAACAATGTTTTTGAGTACAAGGTGTTGATTCAAGGTCTCCAATTGGTGTAAAAGAAGGGGATCAATTTAGTGAAATAATTTATAGATAGTGAATTGGTTATGAACCAAGTTTTGGTGTAGAATATGTTAAAGATTAAATTGTTAAAATATCATAAGCATAGAGTATGAGACTTTGACACCTAAAATATTTATTCCATACTAAAGGTGAAAATGATGATGATGATGAAAAACTCACAACTATAATTTTATAATATGACATTCCACATAGTGTAAGGAAAGATTCCAAATAAATTTTAAATCTCATGAATAGACTAATGGTCTTAGATAATGTAAACATTGGTAGGTGTTCGAGAGTTATGAATAGATTGTCAACTTCTTGAAATATGAATCAAAATTTAGCACCATGAAAAAAGTGTTGATTCAAGTCCAATATAAGTAATAGATAATTAAAATGAAGTTAAATAAGCTACCTAAGGGATTTTTCACACTAGAAACCATATTCAGCTTCAATGACCAATTCTAAGTTGAGAATCAAAACATGATAGTCAAAAAGGATATATTTACATAGGTGACCATCTTCAATGGCAAGGTCTTGAAAGTAGCTTAAATATGCTCCCCATTTGAAATAAAAAGACTCATCAAGCTTATTAGGAGGTATGATGATATCTTTGCATGGAGATATAAATACTTCAAGGACTTTGATCTAGGATATGCTTAACATATCATTGAGATTAACCCTAATATAAATCCAATCTGGTAGAATCAAAGGCTAGTCAATCATAAACTCAATATTTTAATTAGGAAGTAACTCTAAAAAATATTAAAATATATTATAATATTTCTAATCAAGCACTCTTCATGCGTGACCAACCTAGTCCCAGTGTAAAACTAGAGTGGAAAATTGTGACTATGTGTAGACTTTAGGGATTTTAACAATGCATTATTTAAGTATCACTACCCCCTCCTACTAATGGATTAAATACTAAAATTAGTCATAGGTCCAAATATATTCTCACTTCTAGATGGTTCTTCAAGCCATAACCAGATACTTTTCCAAGAGTGTGATCACTTTAAGATTGCATTCACTATTAAGTGGTGTACCTTGACATATTATAGGATGCCTTTCATATTGATAAATGTAGGTGTTACCATTTAAATAAAAATTAATATGGAATTCAAGGTAAATAGCAATAAAAATCATCTTGGTCTACCTTGATGATATAACTATGTTTCAAAGTGTGTAAGATCACTTGGGTCATCTAGATCAAGTTTTTGAAAGGTGTTAAGATTTTTGGATTTCTCTAAAGTTAAATAAGTGTGTCTTCATTTTCCATGAAGGTAATTTTATTGGTCACACCATCTCCAAATATGGACCCATAATTGATAAAAAATAAGTCAAGGATATATTATCCCTCAATATCCCAAGTCATAAAAAAGAGTCTTTATATCTTCTTGGAAAGAATAATTTTTTTAATGAGGTTCATGATGAATTTTAATACTTTAACCAAGCCCCTCAAAATAATGGTTAAGATAGTTTTTGCATTAAATTGGATCTGAAAAGGCAAAAGTAATTTTGAGGCCGTTAAGTGTGCTATCACATAAGCTTCCACCTTGATCAACACATATTACAGTAAGTATTTCATACTTGATGCATTTAATGGAGCTAAATGCATCTCATTCATTCTTTCATAGTAGAGTAACAATCATATGGAACAACTTCTTACTTTATTTAGCCATACTCTCAAGGATTATGATCTTCACTACATATTTATGGATAAGCATGCCCTCATAATCATAAGGTAACTTAATAAGTTTAGACACATGTTCTCCACTAATAGGATCCAACTCATGGTCATGCACATAGGTGTAAAAGAGTTTCTACTTAGTAGGGACATCAATGAAAAGAGATTCAACTAGATCATAGAGGTGATGGATCATGATGTAGATATCCAAGTCACCAAGCTAGTGTGAAGAAAAGGGTTGTGCAAGTATCTAATATAAAATGTGAAAAATGAAGATTGTATATTTATTATATTTCACAAAGACCAACTAGAAGATCAAGACACCTAAACAAACTAGACTAAGAATATGAGGGCCTTTCTTTATAGTGGCATGCACCTTTATATCTTTAATAAGGCATAAAACGTATACTTTAGGTTATAATACATTCATTATTTACTTGTTGATGGTGAAATTTTCCTAAGAGACATTGATGGGGTTATTTTAAAGTGCATAGTGTATGATTAGGTAAACAAGATTCTTAAAAAGTTCCACAATAGGCCATTAGGAGGCCATTATTCACCAAATAAAACTACTATGAAAATCATGTGAGCTGGTTATTATTGCCAAATCTATTTAAGAATACACACACATGGGTGTGAATTTGTATGAAGTGTGCCTTATTTCTAGGAAAACATAAATAGGCATCCATATTGTACCCAAAGGATATTTGAAGTGTTAGATGCTTCTATGACTCCATGTGATGGATATCTTCAAAGGCTATTGAGTTCCCATTTAGTAGGCAAGTGACCCATAGAGGTTTCCATAATATTGACCTTTAGGTAGTAATAAGAGGGATGTGCATAGAGCATAAATACAAAATTTAATAACACACCCAAAATATTCATTCCTATTACATGTTATTTTTATAAAAAGGTCCCCAATTATAAATGTTAATGAGCTAATCTTGGTCATATCATTTAGCCTCTATAATTTCATCATCCATAATTTGTGCACCTTCCTCTAGATAGATCAACAAAAGATCCAAAACATAAGATACAAACTCATGAGACCACTAATTGGGACTAAGTTAGGAGGGAATCATATTCTTATACTTCTGTAGGAAATTATTCTCTAAATCTCCTTCATAGGATCTTAGTTTCCATACATCACTATGGCATTTCTCTTTAGTGTTTATCCTACTACACAACCTTCAGTGCACACTATTCATGCATAATTCAACCAAGTATTAAAGCATGTGTAGTTTGAGGTGAGAAGAGAACATGATCTTAAATGCATGAATTTAAGAGTGTAGAGATCAATTAGGATACAAATACTAAAGTAATGTCATGTTCCCTATTTTTATGTAGGCTCTTTGCACATAAGTGCATGCATGTGCAAAACCTAGTAAAGTCTTAAGCATGCACTATCTTCTGCAAAAATAATTCCCAAGGGCACAGGTCATATATTTATGATACACATGTAATATGCCATGGTAGAATCTAAAAGGACCTATGTATCTTCTACATCATCAAGTGAACATAGATGTATTGATAGGTGATAGTCAAGTAAATGTGGTAGATATAGGTAGTTGAACATTATATGAATCCATGTTAGACAAAGTTAAAATCAAAAGTAGTTTTTAATGGTAGAGAATGGCCACACACTTCCCTTGACTACTGAAGCATCCTTCATTCCTAGGCACATATATGGATCCATGAAAATCCTTTCAACCACTTCCATATTCAAATTTTCAAATAAAATTTAAGAAACATGTCCCTTATTAAATTTTACATGGCATTTTAGTCTTCCTAATTGACCTAGAGCCCTGAGTGCCAACCTATAAATTCAATTTTCTATCTACCACCCCAAGTAGTGAATTTATTATATGAAAACTTTCCTAACTTTATAAAATCCCTAATTTTAATTATAGGTGAAACCCTCTCCTTGGTGTAAAAAATATCTACCATTCAAGTCTATAATATTGGCTTAGGCATTGAACTTAATAAAAAATAAATCACCTTTATTTATACTCTATATTTTGTGTGTATTAACAATTTTTTATTATTAACAATTTTTTATCTTTGTATGTGGATGTTCATCCCTCTCATCATTGTCTTCTTGTTTTACCTCTACATGGAATCATAATAGTATATAGGTCACATACTATGTATAAATAGGTTTTCACATGTATTATATATGGACCATTTGTTATACCTATTAATTCTAAATTGTGTTCCCATACTTCCATGCAAAACACTTATGTAGTTGGTGTCTAGTTTGAAGACTGTGTGCATTTAGTTCCTTATTTTTATTATGTCATTAAGTGGGTGAGGTGATCAGTATGTTATTGGTGAATCACTATTTACCCTTTCATCAAATTGAATACCCTCTCTCACCCATTTTCATTTGTCAATATTAGGTTTAACATTAGACATATATATTTCATTTATACTTTTTATAGGTCTAGGCACTGGTCCTAAACTACATACACTTAGATTATATGTAAGTTATCATTCTATATAGGTTTGTCCCAAGGAGTGAAATATTCCCATACCTTGGGGGAATTCCCATTTTTATGAAGAGACATAATATGTTTTATGTGAATTGATAAAATTAAATACACCTATACCTCACACAAAGTATTTACATGCCACATGTCAAGTGCTCATATTTTGTGACCATCTTCAATCATCCATATGCCACAAACTATCCACAAGTGTACATTTTGAATGATAATAGATACATCATTAAATTTAAAAGATCCACCTCTATTTAAGATTTCCTCTTGTCTCAAATTTACATATGGGTTTTTAATGTGGTATTTTGAGAGTTACATGAAAATAATACAAAATGTGCAAAAGATAAGGGTGAACTATGCCTAGATTGATGGGACATATTTATTTTTTATATAAATATATGTATACCTAAGGAGGATAATTTATATATATGAAATCAAGTCTAATGATGAATTGATAACAATTAACCCCCATCTGATATAGACTATAATAGGCCATTTGTGCAAAATTTACATTAAATACAAGAAGAAGAGCAAGTAATTAGTAGATATATCACAATAACAATAATATTATTTTTTTGAGAGGAAACCATGAGTTGATCTAGTATTTAACAAGGACACAAATTTATAAGTCCCTTTTGTTTTAAATAAGTACAATATTTCACATCTTACACCAAGATAAATTGAAGCTTCATCAATTGGCAGAGAAATAAGATAAAAATGAAATAAATGTGTCTTATTTGAGGTAGAGGTGAAATATAAAGCAAAACACTTAGAGTACAAAAATTTGGATTAAAAAGAGAACATTATATTTTCCAAGAAAAAGATATGCACTCCAAAACAAAATTCCCCACCAAATTGGGAACAAACCTCACCACCACCTTCTCCACATAATCAACCACTATCACCTCCTATATCTCTACTAAAGTAGTCTACACCTCTATTTCCACAACCAAACACTCCTCAAACATAAAAAACAACTAAGGGTACAACTATTCACTCTCTAGGAGTGATAAAGATATAATTAACAAATCATGATCCTTTGGATTTTATCACATATAAAAATAGGGAGACATCTAGATTAGAATTAACTAAGGAAAAAGAGGTGTCACTACTAGAGGATCACATTAGTTTTAAGTAAATATTGATCATAAGGAGATTTTATGTCTAAGTAAAATATGGAAGCTAAAGGAGAAGAGGAATAATTTTATGGTGATGAAATTATTGGAAAAAAATGAAATTAAAATATGGCTAAAGGATGGAGTGCATGAATAACTAGAGCATGAGGTTTTTGAGGTGGACACTTTTAAGGAAAAACCTAATGATGTTGTATAAGGGGTAACATAACCATGGGATTAATGTAGATACACTCAATCATTGATTCAAAAAAATATTCATTGACAAATGAATAAGATGAACATGAAGAGTTTATAATAAAATAATAGGCACACCACAATATATCAAATGAATAATTATTCATGTAGAATTAATTTTGTGAGGATAATTCCTTAGAGTTTATAAAGAAAAATATGCACTTAATATTGGATACCTACCTAGAAGAAATGTAATTTTAGGTAATAACAAATACAATCTCTAGAGAAGAGATAAATATTATAAATAGTGAAAGTAAAACCTTTCACATAGACCTAATTTTTTTGAATAAAGGTCAATCAAAGTGTGCATTATTGTGACTAGTAATACAGGTCTCAATTTATAAAAAAATTAACAAATCCTATATGTGAAAAAATGGATAGAATTTTAGGATTATAAAATGAATAATGAATCCTAAGAGAGGAGAATGATTATGATGGAGAGAAAAAGTTCAAGGCTAAATGATTGGATTAATAATGAAGATCCAAACCTTTCTAATGGAAGATAAAATTGATGCCTTATCAATTATAAATAAATTGGAAATAATTTTTAGCCATATGTTTAATAAAGGGATCAAATTTAAATTAATAGAGGAAGACGATATAATGGAGAGAGATAAATCACAACTTGAGTTTTTTTGAGAAGTTAAAAAAACTATGAAACTTCATTACCCAAACTCCAAGAAGAGGCCATAAGAGTTCATAAAGTATTTTTTAACTTATATTGGAAAAAATATTAATAATTAAATATATAAATTATTTTTATAATAAATAAGTTTTGGTGACACAAGTACATTATAAAAATGATAGGTCTAAGTGAAATAAAATTGTCAAAGGACATGAAGGAGCTATGAGTGTAGATCAACAAAACATGCAAGGAATTAAAGAAAGATTTTAATATCCTTCATCACTTGAATATGTATGAATATATAACCCTATTTAAGGTGTTTTATAAGGTCCCACCATAGATAATATCATGAAAAATCAAGTCCATAGAGCTCCAAGAGCATCGGCTAGTGCCAAAATAATTAATTGTAGAAATGGTCGCTATGATAAATTTGACTAGGATGCACTTTCATGTTTTAATAGTTTTGAGGGGGATATTTAAATAATTATTCCCATGTTCTTATTTATACATAAATAAATATAAGGTTTTTCTATGGATGTACAACCAAGCTAGTGTGGGGTGATGTTGGACCCAAATTTTGGCTAAGTATATAAGTGCACACTGGCAAGCAAAAGATGAAAAAGTGATAGAGAAAATTTTAAAAATATTAATGTTAATATAAAGGGAATTTAGGGTATATATATATATATATATATAATAATAAATTATAAATATCACCCAAAAAAAGATAATAAAGAATAGTACACGTAGATGGGTATACATAGAAGATTTTATTGATGCAATTTTTATGCACACCTAATTCATGAATGAGATAGCATCTAATGTTTTGGGATATCTATGTAGCTAAAATAAACTTTAAGGAATGATTTGAAGTTATGGGTAAAAAAAATCAAGGGGTGGAATAGTCAGTTTAGCATGGAAGTTGTTAACCAAGTGAGCATGGGTGAGTGAAACCTGAAAGAAACCAAAATCCTTTTTGAATTAGATGGGTGACAATATAAAATAATGTGGGTATATCTCAAAAGAAACTCAAAAAGAGGGAAATTAAAGTATAAAATAAAGTTTTTTAGCAAGATAAATATTAATTCCAGGTTGGCCTTTACATAGATAAGTGTCTTTGAAACTAATGCTTGCATTTAGCATCTATTGCTTACATACATACAAACATAGTGAGGTAATATGAGGTAAAATGATACAAGAAACTATAAGATATCAACCAAATGTTAATTATATTTAGGGTAGCTATTTTAGGCCCTTCTAATAGGGGATTATGACTCAGATTAAGGAGGTATATAAAATTTTTGTTTCTAACTTTAAAAATCTATATCAATAAAGAGACTTCTACCCATTTAAAGAGATGAAATAGTCAACCTAATTTATTATAATTAGTGATATTATCTAATCTTAAAATAGTTATATCACATTCTACATTAACATATATATAAAATATAAAAAATAATTCTAAGTAGCATTTTCACACCTCAAATTACTGAATCACCAATAAGGAATAAATCAAAACCAATTACATAATTTGGAGAAGAATCTCATTAACATAATTGCATGACAATCTAAATATCTATTCCTATATTGATAAGAAAAATTCAATCCATTTAAAATGGGAGAATTATAAGTATAAATAGATTTGGGGAAGGGTTTAACTTGTCCTCAAAATTCATCCAAAGTGGGAATTATATTTAAATAATTAGAACAATGGTTGTAACTAAATGCAGACTCTGCATGTATAATTTGAAATGGAAAAAATTATATTTATAAAGCAAGACATGTACTAACAATTCATTTACCATGTACATGTTACAAGAATAGACATACATTTCTTACATGCATCGTGAGTAGAGTATAAAAAAAATAAATCTTCAATTACATGCATTAATTGTCATGCAAAGAAATACATATATTATTATCTTAGGCTACTAAGGTTTACTTGAAATTAGAGTTTGCATGGTCAAGGGAGTAACACTTGAAGTGGATAATGAAGTAGGAGTGGTAGGCATAGCTGAATTAGAAGTTCCTATTGTAGCTTGTTTCTTCACCTTCAAGTCTAGATAACACTTGTAGGATCAATCATACTGAGCTTTGATTATTTCAAGGTTGATAAGGGGTGGCATGTGAACCCTAGAGACTTCAGTGAGTAGGTGACCATTCTCCTAATTTGAATTTTTAAATTCCACTTTATTAATTTGAACCTCCATAACCTTCTTCTTAGCAAAACTAGTATTTGTCTCAATCTTCCCTCTTATACATCCTTAAAGAATTTGTTTTAAATTTGTAGGAACTATTTGGAGTAACTCATCAAAATTGGCTCTATCTATCAATTTACCCAAAGTGTCCCTTGCTTGAAATAACTTAAATTCTTGCAAAATTTTCATAGCTTATTTCTCATATTAGACCAACTTTGGAATTAATTCATGTACACTAGCTATTCATTTATGATCCTCTTATGTTTTGATAGCTACCAAATTGAAGGAATTAGTTTCCTCAAGAGGATTCACCAAATATAAATGGCCAAAGGCCTTACTTGTAGTGGAATTTAAGAGAAATTTAAATTTTGTTCTTACTTCAAAGAATTAAATAATTTAAGTCTTAACCAAATGGGGAGACATTTCAATATTTATTTTACTACTAGTGCCAATAATATTGTACAACCTAGGATTTGAATTGTATACATCATATTCTATCTATCTTAGAATATGAATAATATACTATTACTCCAACACATAATTTAAATCTTATTACAACTTTTGCTTGGCATGATTAGTGCCTCTAATAAGTTCCTTAAAGGCTTATATATGCATTTCCAAATAAACCAAAAAGTGTTAATTTTATGTGGATTCCATAATTCTTCAATTATTCATCTTGGACAAGGAAAATACATCTTTCCACTATTTAAGAATTAGGCCTTGTCCAGATTCATATTGTATTTTTCTCTTACAAACCCTTTAAACCATCCTTCTAGATTTATCAAAATAGAGCTAACTATAAGAAGCTCTAAAACTACCAAATTTGGCCTTTGATCATCCTAGGAACTTAAGTATTTTACCCAATATGGAATTATTTGTTCACATGCATTATCTAGATGAGTGGCCTAGATATTCACCATTGACAAAATATCCTCTTAAGAGAGCATTACAACACTTACTTTGAGTGGGTCTAGTAAATATGGGATGATAATATTATACCAATCTAAGTTGTTAGGTTTGGGAATAGGGTGGACAATGTAGGTTTTACTATTATCATATTTTGTATATGTAACAATGGTAGTTAGCTAAGTTATGCTAGATTATGTCATAGATAAACCTCATTGGGTAGATAAGACCGATGGTTGTGTACCCTAATAAAAAATGGGGAGCCTTATAGTTTTCATAGAATGGAGTTTCTTACCCTTATTAGATCTTGTAAAAATTTAGTAATTAGTAGAAATAAGACATAAAATAGTTTGTACAATAGTTTGGGGGTACATGGATATAGTACTATCTAGATATTGTTAGAAAAATCAGAAGAAGGGGAAATAGGTAGTGTGCTAGGTAAACTAGAAACAACCACAAGAATATAGACACTTTCTAATTGTTCCATTTATAATGGTGACTTTCCTTTTATTACCTATAGGATCATGAAATTTGAATTTGTGATATATTCATCCTAATCTTCTTCTTATGTTCCTTCTTCATCCACATGATTCTCTTATGACACTGCCTTAATAGTTAAACTCACAAGATTGGTAATTGGTTGAGGAGAGTTATTGGGAGCTATTTGCCTTTGTTAAACTTTTATTCTTGTCTTTTAAATTTAATGAGTGACCTAGGGAGTAGTATAATATGAGACATATACCTCTAAAGTTGTTGGAATTATACTTGTAGTAGGAGGGATGGAGTTTAAAGAGTTAAAAGAATCAATATTAATTGGTTCACCTGCTCCTCCAAGGGAAATTTTTATAGTGGGAGCCTCTTCCATCCTTTTATTTTTTCATATTTTCCATGACATACTAGGATGTACATTGGGAAGGATTCCCTTTTAGCTAAACTGACTAGGAGGTCTATGAGGACTAATAATCAGTTAAAGCCCATCCACTTGGAGGTGGAATTTGATTTTAAGCCTCAACAATTATGAGTGATGGATCCTTTTGTATTACCCATAGAAGTTCCTATATATACCCATACTTATTAATCATTGATAATACCTATGCATCATATTTGGCATTTAGGAAGATAAAAGCATGCTCATAGGGCACATGTCTTTATGGGATGTGTAGATTAGTCACATGCTTCTAAATTTTGCCTTTTAGGTTACAATCTTGATATAGTAGATATACTAATGAATATATATATTTTATACCTCAAAAAACACTAGAGTACTCACTACTATTATAATTAATTGCCCTAAAATCAAATAAGATCCATGGAAAAGGCCTTTGTGTTTCTTTGGAATATATTCATTAATGTTCTCCCATAGTTGATATGCCATTTATTTTTTAGCTAGCTTGTCTATAACATATTTAGGAAATAAAAAGGGTCCCACCTTGGTTACCTAAATCATTATAATACTATATTCTATATAAATCCAATAGTATCCTCTTAGCCATAGTGTATTCTTGATGATATTTTAAACTTGAACTAGTGGTTCCTCATGTATGGCCCTCCAAACTTGGGGATATACATTATTAGAAATTCAAGTAATATTTTTAATGTAAGAATAAATATAAAATAAGGAATAAAAGTCAAAAATCATTTTATTTATACAATATGGGGTTGGGATCTAGAGAGATCTATTATGCACATATACCATAGCCATGATGACATCTACTATGTAAGACATCATGAAGAAGTGACCACTGACTGACCTCTTAGCCTTTTTGAGTATTTTATTTTAGATTTTGAAACTAATGATCTCACATAGGGAAAAGGTTTAATTTTGATGTTAAAAAAAAGGTCTAGTAATGATACCCATTCCAATCATAGATAATGGATGTTAGCACATCCATACAACCTATTCAGAAGTTCCATCATAATGAAAATTTCAAATATAAATTTTTTGATTAGGATTGAATAAATGTATTTGAGGCTTACCTTCTCTCCTTGGTTTATCCTTCTTCTCAATGCATCCTCAATTTTTCTACTTTCCTCCACAATGTGATCTTCATCCCATCATAGGTGGCATCTATGAGTAGAAACTATAAATATGTTTTAAATGCATCCCATGAAATATAATCCACAACCATCCTCTTGTTTTTGTGATGTAAGAAGCCATCAGATACCTTTCCTATGAAAAGTAAATCCTAAAGTAGGTTTATGCAAGGCATCACTTCAGGCTTTACAGCTAAAAAATGCAATTATTGATGTTTTAGGGGTATCAAGTCTTCTAATATCTTATTTTATTCAGATTTTAAATTCTACACACATGAGCGGGAATAAACATTCTCCATTTCATCACATAAATCTATGTAATTTGCATAGTTACCATCAAAGACAGACAAGTTATAAATTGTATCAATAAACTTAGTCAAATCTTTGATGGAGAACTTTGATGATGGTAGAGCTACTTTGTATGAGTAAGATGATAAATACATTTCTTACTTATATATTTATTTCATAATTAATTTGATAGTTTAATTGATAGCTTTATGGAAGAAATTCATAGGCAAACATAAAAAACTTAGGATTCTAGCTCTTTACAGAACATAAGTTCACTTAGGCTCTTTGATAATAAAGAAGAGAGATGTATCTTGAGAATTTGATTATATATATTCAATGATGTATAATTTAATTAAATTTCATGTGAAATTAATGTTCATCAACTACAAACTTGTTTTACTTGTTTAATTAGAATTTTGCAACTTATTTTGGTGGGTATACCACATAGAATTTTCATGCACTTAGGAGATACCATGTTGTCATACTTAGACAAATTTATCTTGATTTCTAGTTTTTATGTTGATGCATTCATTACATTTGACATGCTCTCGAAAGTTCAATGTTGTGGCATTTGTTAATTTCTATTTAACTAAATCATGTGATGCCTCAGATGCATAAAATGGGAAGAATCATGGATTATACATGTCGTTGTTTCTCTCAATTTTAGTTTATTTTAAAAGAATAGAATAAGTAAGAAATTAAATGTAGATATGGTAAAAAACCTATTTATTTGTGCACATTTGATCTAGATGATTGTGAAGTGTTCCTCTTTGTATTGGGAAGAATCACATGTAGATAAAAAAGCACTAGTGAAAAAGGGATTGTTAGATGGATAGCAATGTGGATTGCCTAGCGTGAGCTAGATCAAATAAGTGTGATCTTACTAGGAGGCTATCAATCCACTCTCTTAAAATAATTAATTTGAAAGAAATAAAGATGAATTACTTGCATAAAATGAAAGAAAAGATTGAAAGTGAATGAAAGAAGAAATAAATTCTTGATAAAGGAAATAGACTAATTATAACAATAAGCAGGTCAATACTAATGCTAAATAGGTCATAATGGGTTCAAAGAATAGGTGGGGTATTTATGGATAGGAAAAAAAAAGGGTGGAATTTGGTTAGGGGTAAGTAGGTGGAAATAGATTGATTTTATTTCCTACCATAGTGACTATCAGTAGCTGGGATGACCATCGATGGTTAAGTTGACCATCCATACTTGGGGAACCATTGGTAGTTGAAGGTGACAATCAGAAATTAAGGTGACCATCGATGGTTGTTTTGGGTTCTAAGGGTGTTCAAAAAAAGGGTTACAGAATGGATACAACAAGGTGTTGAAGATCTATTTGGAGTTAAAGGGTTAGAGGGTAATAACCAGAAGGGTGTGGTTTAGGTAAAGATTTCAAAAGACAAACAAAAAAACTTGAAATATGAAATTTACCTAGTGTGTTACTTCATGGTAGATGTTAGACCAAGAGGCAATTTCAATAAAGTAATAATGCCTTTGGTTGTAGAGAAATTTTGCTAGAGGAATAGGTCTCTATTATGCTTGTTGGTTGGCTAGAAAGAAGACCTACAAATACGTTCTTAATGAAGAAACTCTTGATATTTTATTGGCCTAGTTGTTAGATGATTAATCATTAAATTGATTGCTTGAATATTGATTATTTAATTCTTGGATCCTCTTTCACCTCCTACTCCCCTCCATTTATAAGCAAAGAGAGATGGACATAGAAGGTTCCATTCAAATTTGGGTTGGTTGTTGTGATGTGTTAGCTTGCAATCCTTATTAAATTTTGACATGTTAGTTTATACATAATTTGAGTTATCTTTGATTAGATGGGGAAAACCTAATCATCAGTGTTAGGATGACCATCGATAATTAAGGTAACTATCAGTAGTTTAGGGTTAAAGGTTAGGTGGGATAAAAGCATAGGTTATTAAGTTGGGTTTAGTTAGTTATCTAAACTAACTCAAGGTCATGGTTGGAGATTGGGTAATGGTATGATCCAGGGGTGTTTTGACATATAGAACTATCATGTGCAGTTTTCTAGTGTCTACATTTTGCCTCTTTTTGTTATGTAGTTTGTGTTAGTAAGCTATAAAATAAAAATGGATTATAGGTCAAAGGTTTGGTTTCTTTGAGTGTGGGAGGAGGTATTCTCCCTCAAACCAAGAGTTAATGAGTTGAAACCAAATCGAGTGTGAATTTGACAAGAAATTTAGGGTGAGTTTAAAGGTTGGTGAAAATGGTGGTTGGGAATTTGAATCACAAATGTGCACATAAAATGTGACTAAAGTGCAATATCCAAGACCATGTATAGACTAAGAGTCCATAGTTGGTACAAATAAGGGTGGTGTTATAAGGACTGGTGATGGGGATGCTGGGCCACAACATTAGGCATAGCTAATCAGGTCACCTTATTGAGTATTCTACATAAGGTTAGTATTTTCTTAGGTATCTGAGGTAAGAAGTACTCATAGAAAAAACACAAATGGTTTGGTTATATGAGGTGGTGCAAGTTTAAATTATCAACATGGTAATGTTAGTTGGTATAATCAAAAGGACTAGGTAGGGTCATTATAAAATATGTGATGGTTTGGGGAAAAATGGATAACATCAAAGTGATAGAGGTTGGTTGGGTAGGAGGAGAAGTAAATCTCTAAAGGTGGGCAAGAGGGTATGTAGGTTCCCAAAATTTAAAAAGTGGACAACATGACCATCAATGGTTAGGGGTCCTAAATGCAATCATTAGTGATCACCTTGAGCATCGATGGTCAAGGATAAAGCCTTAAAAGGACATACGTTTAAAGTGAAAAAAGTGAGTTATTTTCACTCATTTGACTTTTTCAACTTCTTGACTCCTGTGCATATCTATATCCTTCATATTTTGTGTGAGAGTGATGATGAGGTGATTACTGATTAGTTGAGTGTGAGATCTTTTTGAGTTTGAGCAGAGTGGAATAAGTATGTAGAGTAGATAGGGGCTTATCTAGGTAGTAAAACCCATGATTATTCCTTGATGATGGTCAAAGAATGAGGTATGGGTTGTATTGAATTGATAGACTAGATTGATATGGTAATTTTTATCTGAATTATGTTGATTTGTGATTGGTTTGGGGAGGGTTTTGGGTTTGCCCTAGGTATTTTAGGTTGTAGGTTGTTTATTTGTTGAATTTGTGCATAAAAATGAATTTTTAAGGGTGTGATATGTTGAGGGAGGGTAGTTTAAGTATTAGGTAGGTGTATTTTAAGTTACGATGGGTTTTTTAGGTGTTTTATGGGTAGGATAGGGTTGGGGTTTTCTACTGATGGTCACACACTATGACCATCAGTGGTGATACCTAACTATTTATGGTTGTATCTAATCATTGATGGTTGATAACCATTGGCTAAATGGGGGCCTGATCATTGGTGGTCAGAGTGACCATCGATGATTGATCAATTCACTAAGTTTTGTGATGATAGGTTAAGGATAGGTTTTTTGATAAAAAGATTAATGTAAGTGTATCTGAGGTGGGAGGGTAAGTTTAAAAAAGAGGTTGATGTAGTTTATATAGGATAAAATAGGTGTTTACTAGGTAGGTGAGTGAGGGAAAAAAATGTGAATGTTAATAGGTAGAGTAGTTTATATAAAACTAACTATGTTTTATAATGATTTTTTTAGGCACAAGATCAGATCTAGATACGAGATTAAGTTCCTCAGATATTTGTAGATACCCACCAAGGGATGATAGATGAGGACTAGGCTCACATGAAGTTGGTCAACCTTGGAGTGATGATGCACTAATAACATGTGCCACAAGATATGGTGATGATCATGGCCCTCATCAAGAGATGGGATCCAACCATAAAAACCTTTCTCCTATTGACTAGTGAGATGACTATCTTGCTAGATGATATGCATAGGATCACATGGTTACCCATTTAGGGGGATATGATATATCACATTGAGAGAGGAGAGAGATGATCATATGGAACTATTATATGGTGATGATCAAGCCTTCACTAAGTGGAAAGTTAGAGGATTTAGCTACATACCTTTATATCAAAGAGCCAGTGATGATATGAGGCTATTGATAATGATGATGATGGATATCTCATTTTTTTGTTCTAGATTTGAGTAGCGGGAGGTTTCTATATTTGCTATTGGGAGTATTAGTGGAGATGTTACTAGGTTGCATAATGTTTGGGTGGGTGCCTATGCTATTAGTTTAGATATATAGGGATATGTGGGGCTTTACAACACACAAGTATGGCATTAGTGTTGGGTTCATGTTGCATTAGTAGACCTATGAGCACATCCAAGTTTTGAGGCCAATGGGGCTGTCATGGTAGGGATATGCCTAGATAGACTTCAGGGTGGGTTTTATGTGGTGGAAGAGTATGTGCTCACATGAGTTAAAGGAGGTGTATGAGACATTGATTGGTTTAGAGGGGCACTCAAGGCCTTAGTAGTTGGAGATGTGGCTTGGATGTTGTATTTTAGCTTTTTGAGGTGGGTCCACTATACTTAGCACATTTTATCAATGTAGTGTTATAGGTGGATTTTTGGGAGGAGAGAGGGTGAGACTAAGCTCATCCCTTTTGATAGTGTTTTTAGGTAGTCCAGCCTAATATAGGGGATTTTGGCTCCATTCTTGAGGTATAAGAAGGAGGATGTCAAGGTTTTACTTTTAAAGCCATAGCTAGTGGAGATGGTTGTTTATCATGAAAAGCTTCTTTCTAGAGCAAAGATTGATGATGAAACTTTTGTTGATGGATAGATTGCATGATATCAAACCCTCTATGTAATTGCAAATTTTAGATTGGATGATGGGGGAAAGCATCCTATAGATGTGGATCTAGTTGGTAGGGGTCCATAAGTATAGGTACAAGGAGGTGGCCTTGATGGATAGGTAAGAGAGGCATTAGCCACTACAAAAGCATAAGTCATAACTTTATAAGGGTAGGTGATAGATTACAAGGTTAGGTTATGACATTATAGTGTCAATTTTCCACTGTGATAGGTGAGAAGGATCAAGTGAGGGCTACACTAGTCCAAGTCACTCAAGAGAGAGACTCCTTGAGACAGACTAGAGGAGTAGTAGTGGTACCAATAGATCTAGTAGGCACCATTGATATGGAGAGGTATATAGGCAGTATATAGGAGTTATAGTATTATGAGGTCATATTATTTATGCAGTATCTAGTAAATCCCCAATGGGGTGAGCATAGAGCTAAGTTGGTTGGTGGTGCCAGTGAGGTGACACCAAGTTAGTGGGTTGCATCTACAATAGGACATGTAGGCACCATAGGCGGTAGGAACTAGATGATATAGATACCATAGGGGCATATGTTATGATATCATACATATAGGTGTATATGATTTTGATACTAGCCTACCAGTCGATGTAGTGAGATGTATATCTTTTGAGAGAGAGATGTACATTATTACATGTACCATTTTATTTTGATGTGACATGATGTATATGGTGTGAATATTATATATAGATTTGATTTTATGGTTCATGGTTCATGGTTTTAATATTTATAGTTTAATATGATTATGCTTACAAGATGTAGACTCACTAGTATAGGCATGTGATGACTATGGACGATATTTATGGTGAGTGGTTATACATGATTATGATGATTTGATGCTTTGTTTTATGCATGGTTATGATGTTTTGATCATCATTATTTTTGATGGACAAGTTATGTGGTTTATGATTATGGATGTGATTTTATAATAATGTGATGCTCATGGTGTTTGTTATGATGCTTATGGTGTTTGTTATTATTTAAAGTTATTTTATTGATGATAGCACATAAATTAAGTTAGATAACAAAACTAGATGTGGGAAAAAAGATGAAAAACATGAGACATATGTCTAAGTGAATACCTGAACTAATTATGAGAGGATAAGCAAAAGGCATGATGCTTCTTCATTGGAAAAAGACAAAATGAAACTTGAAGTTAGATTATCTTAAGCAACATAAGCCTTTTGAATGCTTTGCATTAGCATGTGTTGGTTGGTAAAAAGGTGTCTTGATCACATCATGTCAAGTAAGATCATGAATCCCTTGATTTGTAGATGGTACAAAGTGGAGATAGGTGATAGGTGATGTGAGGGGTAGTGTAACCTCTTGTGGGTTGGTTTACCCATTCTATAGGTGACCTAAGAAACATAATAGATAGTCCATGTCTTAATGTATGATATAGACTGATTGATGGGAGAAGTCTACTAGTACTATATATGAAAGATGATTATAACTTTCTTGGGATAGCTTGTTCTTGATTTTGATAGAGGGTCCTTTTATTGCTTTATTTTGATAGGTTTATGAAATTGATCAATGCAAGAAGCTTCAAATTATTGATTTAATAAATTAGACTTAGCCATCCTTCAAAGGGGCAGTCTAAGTTTGGATTTATTTATTTTGGTAGCTATCATTCAAGGGGGTAGTCAATCTTTTTAAGGAATTTAGGCTTGGGATAGTTTGCCTTCAAGGGAGTAGTCTACATGATAGAGGTGTTTGACCCAAGTGACATTTAGGTATCGAAGATTATTTTGATTGTAGGTTTTACATAGACAAGTCTACATAGGCTTGGAGGTTTACCTTTATGAGGGCAAAACCTAGACCATAAGAAGGTTAATGATAGGTGAAAGGAGTGGTTTTGAGGGAGAATGACCATGAGATTTCATCTAATTAGGGACAAAAATTATCCATAAGAACTATTCCATGGGTAGAGCCATGGTACCCATTTTAAGATTAGGCTGTAACTATGATGGTTAATCACATGGTTCTATGTTGTAATCAGTTGTCCTCAAAGGGATGGAATGAAGGACTGAGAAAGGTGAAAATCTCATAAATAAAGGGATGAGCTTAAATTAGACAAAATGTGAGTTTGATCCTTATTTAACAAAATAAAGGATGTAGGTGTGAAGAATTAAGAGGCTAAGGTTCTTTTTTGCCTTCAAAAGAGGATAAATGGTAAGCTCTTAATCTATAATTGTGGGTTATGATATAGGGTCTAAGCCAATTTAAAGTAAACTTGCCTCGCTTGTGTTTATCTATATTGGTCACATGTTGATTTTACTTCAAGATGAGGTATTTAATGTTGAATTATTGTTCTTTAAAGTTCTTTTTATAGGCATGTTTGACTCACTCTTTATAAACACAAAGATGGTTAAGCATAGATAAACAATGCTCATTAACTATTTCAAGTCATATTAGGCACTCTTGATGATACTCACCCTCATAAATGATGTCTTACAAGGATATGTGAAGAGAGGGAATATATAATTCTATAGTCAAGACTACCTTGAATCTAAAAACCAAACAAAAAGGAGTAGCACCCATACAGGTTTGAATTCTACTATGATAAGCCTGCAAAGCAAAATGGATGTGAAAATGCCAATCTTAACCAAAAGCATTGAAAATTTTGATTAACATCTTATTAAGGGTTTTATTAGAGGCTTCTTTCAATCCATTTACTTGTGGATGGTAAGGTGAGTAAAATCTTAACTTGATTCCAAATGCATCACAAAGACCTTAGACTTGCTTATTTTTGAAATATTTACCATTATCGATGATGATATTATGGAGAACATTAAAATAATAGATGATACTATGATTGATCAATTTGACTAATTTTTTAGTTTTGTTTGAGATGAGGGGAATATCCTTCACCCGCTTGGTGAAATAATCAATGGTAGTGATGATGAAATACTTTCATTGTGAAGAATGAGGATTGATTTCCCTAATGAGATCTAGTCCCCATTATGAGAAGGGCCAAAAGTCCTTGGATACTTAAAGGCTACGGTATGGTGAATGATGTAAATTTGGATGTTTTTGACATTTATCACACTTATTTACATAATTTTAATAGTCTTGGTTGAGGGTGGGACAATAGTAGCCAAGGTGAAGGATACATTTAGTGATCTCTAGACCATTAAAGTGTCCCTAATAGATCTTGTCATGTATTTCCTTGGTAGCATGGGAAGATTCATTATTACGTAGGCAACAAAGAAAGAGGCTATTAAAATACCATTTTAAAAATGTTCCCCCTAGTATGGTATAGCGATAGGTACTTTGAACAAATGCTATTCGAGCATTTATATAAAATTTGGGAGGAATGATGCTGAGGTTGAGGTAGCCAAAGGTTTGCTCAGACTAAAGGTTTGATGGAGAGTCCTCCACACTCAAAAATAGTAGGGAGGTTAGATTAGATATAAGAGGGTGTGATAAAATGATGAATAGTGACAATGAGATTACAATTAGAAGGTGTAGATGGGATCTAGGAAGAAAGTGAAGCCATTATATCTATGAACTTGTTGGTAAATCATGGAATAAATTAGATAAGGTAATGATCAAATGACATATACTAAGTATTTATACCACTATAAGACACCAGTCTTACATTGATAGGATCCATTGATTTTGCTAACCACAAGCTAAGAATCATCAAAGACACTGATCATCTTAACTCCCAAGGCTAGAGAAGTTTGGAGACCTATTACTAGGACTTCATATTCAACCATATCATTGGTACACTCAAAATCAAGTTTGAAATAAAGAGGAAAAATTTTACCATAGAGAGGATGATAATAACACTAAAACCCTTATTGTGATGGCAATTTGAGCTTTCAAATAACATGCTCATTTGTTAGGTTATGTCCTCTTAAGAAAGAGTTATGATGGACTCATCAAGAAATGCAAGAGGGAGTGGTTCGTTTTCTAGTAGAGGAGATTTGGATAGTTGATTGGTGATGACTTTCCCTTTAATTAAATCATATTTGAGGAACTCAAGGTCAAACTCTACTAGGATCATAAGCCACTTAGCTATACATTGGTTTTGGTATGCTTTAGAGTGCATGTACTTGAGTGGGTTGATGAGGGTTATGACAAATATTTTGTGATTGTCGTGATAATGAAAAAGTTTAGAAGTCACAAAGACTAAGGTGAGGTAAAGCTTCTTGATATGGGTGTACCAATTCTCATACTCTATAAGTGTTTGACTTATATAGTAGATAACATTCTCTTTAGTTTTTTCATCACAGTGAGTAAGCATTACCCCTAATAAATGGTCAGTGGTAGAGATGTAAATGTATACGGTTTGATCCTCTTTAGGAATGATAAGAATGGGTGGATAAATAAGGTACTCTTTCAGTGAATCAAAGGCTTTTTAACAATCCTTCGTCCACTTAAAATATGTATCTTTCTTGAGAAGATGGTGAAAGGGTTGACATCTATCTGATAACTAAGAGATGAAGTTATAGATGGATTGGAACTTCCCTTGTAGGCTACATCATTTCTTAAGGTAGGTTGGAGGTGACATGTCAAGGATTTATCTAACTTTGGTAGGGTTTAATTTGATTCCTTGAAGAGAGATTATAAAGCAAGAAGATTTCTAGATAGGACCCCAAAAACACATTTCTTAGGGTTGAGTCAAAAATGGAAATGGATTAGGTGATCAAATTTAATCTTGATAAATTTAAACATGGAAATGAATTAGGAACTCAAAGACAATCTTAATAACTTCTAGTTTATCTTTACAATATTTTAATTTTGCAAGGAGATCATCTACATAGTCCTCTATGATTTTATGGATAATATCATGAAATATGTAAGTCCTCACATGCTGGTAGGTTGCTTCAGTGTTCTTTACACCAAATGGTATGACCCTATATCATAAGGTTCCTCATGGGGTGATGAAATAAGTTTTAAGCTAATCCTCAAGGGTAATCAAGATCTTATTATATCTTGAGAAACCATCCATGAGAGACAAAATTTTGTCATTATTTGTAAGATCAACAAGTTGGTCAATGCTAGGCAAAGGAAAGTAAGTCTTTGGATAATAAAGGTTGAGGTCATGATAGTTAATATAGAGGTGAAGTTACCCTATGGGTTTGGTGATGGGAATGATGTTAGAAACCCATTGTGGATACTCAATGGGTTGGATGAATTTGATAAACAAGAGGCATTGAAGCTCTTTTTTGACTAGAAGGGTGATATGAGGGTACATCCTATGAAGCTTTTACCTAATAGGCTTAGCCTTAGGGTAGATGATAATGTTATGGAGAGTATGGAAGGGTCAATATTGGGCATATCCTGATAGGATAAAGAAAATGTTATTCTTCGATAATGAAATAAGGAAGGGTAATCATGTTTATTTAAAGATTCTAAGGATTGACCAATATTTAGAATATGAGGGTTATCCTAAGTACCTAAGTTGACATCGATAGTGGATTCATTCAACATGGTTTAGTTCTCATGAGGAAGGGATTTTTGTATATAAGAATCCCCCACTCCCAGATAGGTGAAAATAGAATTTTCATTTTAATGTCAGATGGTGTGGATGGTAAAAGAATCATTTTTACCATTTTAGGATGAATTAAATGAAAAGTTTTAGTTTATCTAACCTTTTGATAGGTCAAGGAGCCCAAAATAATGGTATTGACTAAAAAAAGTTATAAGTGATGGTTTTGAAATCCTTAGACTTCAAAAGAGATGGGGTTAGTGAGGATTAAACATCCTCATCAATGGTGATAATGGGTTTTGATGAATTAGTGGGTTATTCTGGTGGGATAAACCCAAGGCCAAATAGCTCATGAGGTTTTGGGGTTTTGATCAAAGGTAACTCATGGGGTCCATGTTCATAATGGCTAAGGCCAAAACCCTTCTAGGAACACCTATGAAGGTACAATTTGACAAATTCTAATTTGTCCAAATAAGAGAAATTAGAGGTAAATGGTTGGGTAGAAGAGGTGGTGGAGGAGGCAAGAAGTGGATGATCAATTTCCCCATAGATGAAGTTAGTTTTGTGGTTGGGAAGTCCAAAAGGAATGATGGTGTTGATATTGGGATCATAACTAGGGTCATAGTCAACATTTCTATACTCTTTAGGAGTAGGGAAGGCATCTAACACCAAAAGATGATACTCTCCCAGTGAGAGAAATTAGAAAGCAGATTCTAAGGGGTCCTCTATGGGGACCTAAGAAGAAGGGATAGATGAGCTAGTTGAGACTTCATCGATGGTATGGGTGGAGTTGTGGTTGGTTGGTGGTGAGGTGGATGAGTGAGGAAGAAGAAAATCATTAAGTTGATATGTCATGTTGAAATATGTGAAAGGACTAGGGTTAGATTATATTGTGACAACCTAAACTTTATGTTCAAACTTGACACACTGATGTAGGGTAGATGAGACACAACCCATGGAGTGGATCTAAGGGAATCCAAGTAAAACATTGTATTAGAACTTGCCTTCTACAATGTATAATATCTATAAAAGTGTGCAAGGTCCCAAGAGAATGTAGATGATGATTTTTCTCAAGGTTATCATCATAGTATCATTAAAGGAGAGGAGGACTATTATGGTTTTTGACATGATATTCTTTGGTAGCTAGAGTTGGTAATAAACATGGGAGGAGATAATATTAATACTAGCTCCACCATCAATCATCACCCTTTTGATGCACATTTTATTGATGTATTCAATGATGAAGAGGGGAGGATTAGGATCTTCAAGATGAACATAAGGTATTTTTGAATCCTTGAATGTGACAAGGGTGAAGAGTTGAAGAGAACCACCAAAGATGGAAAGAGGTTGAGGGTCTTTGGTTGGAACTCTATACATGTTAGGTCCTCTATCAATAATTGATGATGATGGGGATAGGTGTTGATCAATGCTTCTTTGGTTTAAAAGTACTTGATGGATAAATTTAGAAGGGTTAGAGGGAGAGGCACCCAAAATGGATATTTGAGGTTTTGGTGAAGGTGAAGGTGAAGGTGTTTGAGTCTAGTTGGAAGGTTGAGGGGTGAAAGGATATGTCCATAGAATGGACACTTTAGCCTTTCCTTTATCCTTTTGTTGGGCCCAAGATCAAGTAACCATATGGATAGTGTGGACGAGGGGAGGTGTTAGGATAGAAGGCTACTTTGGTTCCTCCTCACTCTTGGATGAGAGCATACATGGGTAAGTATTGGATAGGTTAATTTGGTGTTTGGGTTGATATTGGGCTTAAGAGAGTTTCATTTGATAATAGATCATCTTCATCCCATAAGTTATGGGCAAGTTCTTGGAGAGTTTTGAAATTATCTATGTCATGTCTAAGTATCCTATGGCATGAATAGTTTAAATTATCATTGAGCCAAGATGGTTTAGGACTTGAAGGGTCAAAGGGTCTGATAGGTGGTATGTTCAAGGAATAAGTTTGTAACAACCTTTGTAAAATGGTTGAATAAGATACAAGTAAAGGTATTAAGGGTGATAAACTTTTAGTTTTTATGGTGGGAGCTTTCTTAAAAGTAGGCTTTACCATGGGAGTTGTGGGTGGTAGAATGTTTTTGGTAGGGAAGTTTCGTTGGAATTGCTTTGTATTAGATGGTTTTGAAGTGGAAGGTTTAAAGGTGAGATATTTGGAGGTGGATGATTGAGATGATAAAGGTTTGGAATAGGTGGGTAGGTAGAGGTAGATAGTTTGGTTAAGAATGATGGTGAGTTTGATGTTTTAGAGTGGGTGGGTAAAGGTAGAATAAAAGGAGGAAGTTTAGTTTGGGTAGCTTTGGGGGGGCTATCCTTCTTTATAGTAGTATGAAATCTTAGGATGGAAGAAGGATGGGGTCCCAAGATAGAAGGTAAGAGGGAAGTAGATGGTATAGTTTTGGTTCTAGATGCGATTTTGGGTGGCTCCACCTTCTTGGTTGGTTTGGTTAAGGTTTTATTTGATAGAATATATGGGATTAAGTCCAAATTAAAAGATGGGAGTATAATTTTAGGAGTAGGGAGTACCCCTAGGTTCTTGATCAATTTGTTTAAAGAGGTGTAAGGTGATTTGATAATTTTGGATGGAAGGTTTAGATGGTTCTCCCATAGTTCTGGGGAAAAAGATTTTGATGAATGGATTGGGGTGATTATATTTTTAAGGGTAAGTGTGATTGAATATGGGGTAGATGAAGGTGAGGTTAAATTTTTATGCTTATTTTGATAGGGGAGTTTAAGATAGTGCCAAAAGGTGGTTCATTATATACTGGGTTGAGAAGATAATTATATGATTTAGACCAGTCTAAAGAAGGGTTTGTAAATTGGTTTGGTTCATTGGGAATTAGATTTAAAGATTATTCCCATAGGTTGAGGTAAGGGAATGGTATTTTCACCCTTGTCCTTGACGGAAGGTTCCATGAATTGGGAAGATGTTTCCTCCATGAAAGGAGTAAATAAGGTGATCTCTCTTTGTGGAATGGTTTCCAAAGAGAGAGTAGGTGATTCCATGATGGGGGAGGAAAGTGTGATGGAAATGGTTGCCTCCTTTAGTATTTTTATCAAAGGAGAGGTAGGTATGTCTATTATCCCATCTAGTGAAGGAAAGGAGGTGGTTGCTTCCTTTATTTAGGTATCTAAAGGAATGGAGGGTGATTCCACCACTTCAATAAGTGGAGTATAAAAAGAGGTAGTTGAGGTAGTATTTTTCTTAAAAATAGGTTCATTGATAATTATATTGATTGTATGGACCTCACTAGCATGAGATGATTCTAGTTTGTTGTCATCATGGTTGGTAACAGGGGCATGATTGGGAAAAGGTTGTCAAAATATGTTGATTTATTGATTCAAGAGTGCATTAGGATTGTCCAATGCAAGTTATCCTTTATCAATCAAGTTTCAGGTAATGGTTTTGAAGATATTAAACCTACTAATGTCATATCCAATGACTTGGTGGAAATCACATAGATCATTCTCATTGTACCAAGTAAGCACATGGTGAGAAGTATGGAATTATTGGAGATGATGGGGAAGCTATATGATGTTGGATTTGAGAAACTTATTCAAAACTAAATCATATGACTCCCCTAATAGAGTGTATTATTTTTGGGTATCTCAATTTTGATTTTGGATTTGATGATTGGAGGAGTTAGAGGATTTGGTTTGGTTAGGTTGGTTAACAATCGAAGGTGGAGCAGTTTAAAGGACAACTATATTTGTGGCTACTTTTGGTTTGGTGTTAGGGTAGTGTTAGTAATTTGTACTATCAAGGCCAAATTAATATTCACTATAATGGTCAATTTCCCCCTGTAATTGGTCATTTATGGTCTAAAAGTGCTAATTTGGGTTTTTAAAAAAGGCCAAAAATGGGGGTAAAAGTATCAAAAGTGTTTTAAAAAATCATTAAATCATGCCAATTTTCTTTGTGAGTTAGTTATTTATCCCTAAGGATTCCTTAAATAACCCATATTTCATAGGTCCTCTATTTAGGTGATTTAGGGTCTTTTCTTTCACTTGTCTTTTTCTTTACAAGAAGCTATTTATGTTGCTCAGAGTAGTTCAAAAGGGACAAGAAAAAGACTTCAAGATTTCATAGAAGATATACTTTAGGTTTTGTCATATAAATTATTTCACTAAATAATCTCAAAGTAAGTAAGGATTAAAAAACTTGATGGACGAAGATACTTTTGGGTCAATCTATTCAGGGCAAGTTACTTCATTTGACTAAGTGTTTGTTCAAAGTGTCAAGGACTATTTCATACATTTTGTGTGAAATAAATTTTTGAAAGGTACTTTTCAATTTCCCTGAAGGTAATTTTCTTGGTGAAAATCCCAAAGTATATATTGTAAGCAAAGTGATCTAATTTAAAGATTTCAAAGGGCACTTTTCATGCAAAGTGTCCTTCCTAAAGGATCCAAGGCATTTTTTTGAAAGACCAAAAAAATTTGGGAAGGTCCTTTTCAATAAAGATGAAGGGAATTTTAAAGAACCTGAAGGGTACCTTCCCTTTAGAAAAGGCATTTTAATAATATTAAGTGGACAAAACAAAGTTCTTAAGGTCATATTCAAAAAATCTAAAGGGTACTTTCCTTTTGAAAAGGGCACTTGGAAAAAGTTTGAAAAATTATCTTCAAGAAAAAGTCTAAGGAAATTCTCTGAATGGTCCATTTTCCCTTTCAAAATGACTTTACAACAAGTTTTAGGAAATTTTTTTCCCAATGGTCCAAAACAAAAACTCTGAAGGGCACTTCTTTAGAAAAGGGGTCATTTTCAAAAAGGCTAAGGGTCATTTTCAAGAAAACTAAAGGGTTTTTTCCTTTTGGGAAGGTCCATCTTCAATGTTCCTGAAGGGGAATTTAAATTTTTTGAAGGGTTATTCTCAGAAAAATGGTCCATTTTTCAAAAAGGATGATGAGCATTTCAAGAAACCCTAAGGATCATTTTTGGGAAAGTGGCCCACAACAGAGCTCTTGAAGACATGATTTCCTTCAGACATTTTGACTATGAAAATTGTTCAAGGTTAAAAAGTCTAAATTATTTTTTTCAAGAGAATCTCAAAGAAAAATTCCAAATCAAAAGGGTGAAATATATTTATGAAGGGTCAATCCCAAGGGAAAATGGCTGAAGAAAAATCCAAAGAAAATGACCTAAAGGAATTGATGACATTTGTGTAGACATCAAATTTAGCCTCAGTAAATAACCATTGTGATTCAAATATCCAATGATGAGACCATAAATGTCAAGTTTGAGCCCCTATAATTATATGTTTACATTTGGTCAAGTTTTAAAGGGTTCCTAGTGGATTTTGATAGCCAATAAGACCAGACAATGAGGACTTCTACTTTTGACTTTGATGGCCTGGTTTACAACCTACATACTAAACATGCAGAGTAAACTAATCTCAATTAGATGAATCCAAGTAAAGCATGAACATGAAAAAAATTCAAAACATGCATCTACCCTCAAGCATGACTCTTTAGTTCCAAAAGGGAGACTCTATTGCATGAGGGGATCAAGGAGATTTGTGGTGATTTTTGATGGCTAATCTCATGATCAAAGTAATTGCATGCTTTCAATGCAAAAGAGATTGAGAACAACATGGATTTTCAATGCTACATATCTAATGTTAACATGAAATTTTATACATACTTCAATTTTCTAATCCCCTTCTCATGTAAGATGGAGTGAGTTTGAGTTGGTTAGTCTTGCACTTTGGTTGACTAGTTGACAAGTCATGCATGCACTCTTGTTTATCTTATTAATCCAATAATTTTCAAACATTTCCAACTCAGATTCAAGTGGATTTTATGTTTTTATATTGGCATAACATCATGCATGATGGAATTTTTGACTCAAACTTGGCCCCACCACTAAATTCCTACACCAAGATTGGGAAAAACATGCAATTTTTGTGAAAGGAAAAGGTTTTATTAAATATTTTAAACATTGTAAAAGGTGTGTCTTGAGTTGAGTCAACCAAGACTAACCTTACACATTTTTAAATCTACTTAGGGATATTTTATGGCTTGAAACTTATATATTGGCTTAATCAAGCCATTATTAGAAAATTCTAGAAGCATAACAAAAATTGTAATTGGCATCATTTATAACTAAAGGAAATATTTTACATATGAGTTTTTTTTAATAGAATAGAGTGTATTTTTGATTTTTTACCATCATATAAGTGATATTTATATCCCTTATTATCATCCCTTTCCTCACCTACAATGAAAATCTCATCTTCTATAGGTCATTTGAAGAGTTAGGAATAGAATTTGCTTTCCAAGCTTCTTTTAGACCTTCTTTTGAAACACTTATGTTTAGGATTTATTGAAGAATTTATTTTAATTCATATGTGTGCCTTACTTAGTTTCAAAAAAGACTTTAGAGAATACCAATCATTCAGGTGTTCACTCCCATTTAGAAAGAATTTTCCATTTCAGTTACTTCCTCCTTTTTCATCCCAAAAATCATAGTAGATCATATTTAACTGATAAATATTAAGGGAACCAGCCATCTCTAGAGGTTATTCTCAACACAGAGTCACCCACACTCTGAGAAATTCCAATTGTATCAGTTAGAGTGAGGGTGTGTTTTACACATCTTCAATCAGGGTGCACTTCAGGGTGATAATAGTTTCTATCATGCCTGATGGGACCACTTATTCACATTTTTTAATTATTATCTATGTATCTAAGTATTTTATTCATTTAAAATTTTTATTTGCAGATCTATATTTTTTCATGTCAATAAGAGTTGTCACAAGATCATCTACAAAAGGGAAGGAAATAGATTTCTCTAAGTTATCTTACCATCCAAAGAAAAGGAGACCTTCTCAGCTAAATCCAAATCCTACACCTTCTATTTCCCTTTTATTGCAAAAAGTCATCTTGTTCAAGAAAATATTTTTATAAATCTTATTCCCTAGATGGTTGTTCCTAAAATACAAGATTTTGTTGCATTCAATGGTGGAAGTCCTCTAAATCTCAATCAATGGGATGATATTCTAGTTTTAGCTTTGAATGATCTTCCTTATTATATAAGAGAATATTCAACAAATCATATAGAACATATTATAGATATTTATAATATTTATTAAGTGCATCATGTGACATAGGATAATGTAACAATGAGCTTGTTGGCAACTTCTTTCAAAGGAAAGGCACTTTAGTGGTATAGAAGTTTGATTTGTGCATCAATCAATAACTGGGATGAGTTTAGAGAATGTCTGTGCAAACATTTTGAAGATAAAAGTGATCATATTTCACTTGTAGAGTATATTAAAAAAATTAAGAGATTCAACCACAAATTCATGGTGGATTTCAACTACATATTCTAGAAGACTTGGGATAGAATTCTAGCAGGGATCAAGCCTACACCCAACTATGCTTTTATGTACTATTTAAGGGCTCTTAATTTAGATGTGGCTGTAATGATCCAATCCATGGTATGGAGTACATTACCTAAATATTTTAAAGTAGAAATAAATTCTAAAAATTTCTGTATACAATTAGGCAAGATATCTCCAAGGCCTCTAATGCCTCTTTTTATAGAGATCCATCCTCTTGCTCCAACTATTGCTCCAATTCTAGATTCATCAAAGCTACATCAAATAAAAGGTGATCAAAATAACATATTATGGAAGATAGAGAGTCTTATTAAGTCTCAAACCAACAATTTGTTTATAATTGAGAGGAAACAAGCTCCACCATACAAGCCTTATCCAAATACTAATCAAAATTATCAACCCAATAGGCCATCATATCAATCCAATCAGCAAGGTCAAGGGTAATATTCTCAATTAAGGTAATATAATCTAAATGATCTAAATATTTCAAGAGATAATATGCCAACTTAGAGCAATTATTCTTAATAAGGACAATGGAACAATCAATGAGATCAATCAAACAACATGGCAATGGCTCCAACTAGTTAGAGTTGTCATCAATATTTCATGCAATAAAGTTCAATTCTTCCTTCATTTGAAAAATAGCCACCTTCTTAGAATAAGGAATCCTCTCTACCCTATGGAGACATTACTTCATTAAATAAAGCATAAGTTCCAAACCAATAAGAAGAAGGTAGTGGTAAGGCACCTACTAAAACTACATTTGTCAGTGTCTAGGAAGGTGAGAATCATTTTGAGCACTTGGTTATAAGTCAAAGTCAAGATTTAATTAATGTTGATAATTTAGTTGTAGCCCATACTAGATATAATAAAAGATCAATTGGAGAAGGATCAGGTCTTGAAAGGGAATCCCCTTCTTCTTCTTAGACACACCAAAAGACATCTACACATGAGCTACCTCAAAAAAAAATCAAATCAACAAGCTCATGATCCAAAATAAAAGAATGTTAAAGGACATCATATTCCTCAATTTGAACAAAATTTAGGAGCTCCTTATACTCCTAAATTATATTCAAAGTTAGCCTCTTATCCACTCTATAGTGTAGATCATATGACGAAGACTACATTATCAATGTCAATGTTAGATACTCTGTTAATCCTAATACAAAAAGAGTACTTGCAAGAGGAACTTTTAAAACTCAATATCTCTTAGAAATCACCTAAAAGAGAGAAATTAAGTGCTATAATAACTATTTATAATCCAACTATTGAGCCCCAACCTTTTAAGGTGACTAAACATCCTCCATTTTATCTTTTTATGATAATTGGAGATTGTCTAGTCCATAATTGTATGATTGATAGTGGGGCTAGTACTTATGTCATGCCCAAATCAATAGATAATAAATGAGTAATGTAGTATGAACCCCATGAGAAAGGTGTATTTAAATTATATAGGTAACCTACCAAGACTGTAGGTGTGTTGAAAGATCTTAAAATTATATTTGTTGCTTGTCTAAATTTCACCATTTGACAAGATGTTGTTGTTGTTGATCTACCTCCATATTTTTCACTATGCCTATCTAGATATTTCACTACCAAAATAGGAGGTTACCTTTATTTATATTGGTCATACATGGTATTTATAACTACGTATGGAACTGAAGTAACTATTATATCAAAGCCTATTTCTATATTTCACCTTGAGCCATATATGCCAAATATGTTAAATGTTAATTGTAGTATTTCAAAAGAAGATGATAATGCCATTGATCAAGAACCTTATAAGCCTATTGAAGGTATTCTAGATATTATAATTGATGAATGGGATGTTTATAAACATAAATTTTGAAATCAGCTGCTGGGAGTCCGGCCAGTATGGCTTAGGTAATTGCTACGGATGAAGACTATTCTGCTAGCAAAGGGAGGGTTCTGAATGCTCCTAAAGCAACTTCCTCTACGAGGGGAGGTGAAAATATGAAAGTGTATTCAACCTTTGTTCTGGGATTAGGGCTTAGATTTAGGAAAAAAACTTTTGCCGATGTGGTAGCCTATGAAGCAGAAATACATGAAGCTTTGCCTTATGCAGCATCTGGGCCAAAGCGTGTTTCACCTGTAAGTGCCTTAAAACCTGTTAGGGTTTCTCTTGAACCTAATCTAGTGGAAAGTATTTTTCAAGCAGAAGAATGGTTCTCCACTAGTGCTACCATTTTTCACTTCCGTGGTTACTGGCCCTCTCTTGCAGACCTAAGGTACTGGATTCTCAAGAACTGGCTGGATATTAGGGATGCTCAAATCTATCCCTATGCCAGGGGTTTCTTTATTATAGTTTTTCAAAGCCCTGAAGATAGGAAGTCTATATTGTGTAACAACAATTTTTCTTGGTAGGGCAGATTTCCTCTAATGGCTAAACCTTGGCACAAAGATTTTAATCCTCTCTCGGAATCCTTTAACAAGCTCCCTATATGGGTGCGGCTTCCTTATTTTCTGATACACCTATGGAAAGATGAGGTTCTTAAAACCATTGGAAATGCAATAGGGGAGTTTTTATATATCAAAGATAGTGAAACTCCTTTCCACTCAATGTGTGTATGATTTCTGGTTGATCTAGATGTCTCTAAGGGCCTCCCTGAGGTGATTTGCCTTGACTCCCCAAGAGGCACCTGGACACAAACTTTAGATTATGAAGGGGTCCCTTTTCGGTGTAGGTTATGCCACCAGACGAGACATATTACTACTCATTATGTTGCTGGGAAACACTATCCCAAGCATTCACCTTCTTAGTGGTCTAAGGTCTCCTCTGAACTTAACAGTGACAAACAATCTTTGGAAGTGACTTCTGATTCAAAGTTTGAGAACGAGGTTAGCTCGCAATCAGAACCGGAAGTTGAAGAGGAAGCCTTGGTGAAGCCTTTTAATGATACCCCTGTGGAGGCTGTGGTAAGTGACATTGTTGAACCGGAGAAGGAGATGGTGGGCTCTCTCCCTGCTTCGGAGGATCTTTCTAAAACCTAGAATGTGTTTGATTTTCAAAAGGTTTTAAAGCCCATTAGAACCCAAAGTTCTATTTCTTCTGAGGCATGGGTTGCTAAGGTGGCAAAGGTAGAGGATGGATGGATAGAAGTAAGAAGGAAGAAGTCTAAGCCCTTAGTCCCTCCTTTAGATATGAACCTTCGGTTAGGAAAAAAAAACTAAAAACCTTTATCTTCCAAAGCTCCCTGTTGCTGGCTGGTTTTTTGGGGCTAGTTAACTGGTTGCTCTACTGGTTTACTAGTTACTGGTCTGGGAGGTTGACTAGCTTGCTGGTTCTATTGGTTAACTTCTAGTTCAGTGTTTTGACAGCTGAGTTTTCTGGTTATTTTTGTTGGTAACAGGTCCTAGTAAAACATGGTTTTGGTTCTTTTCTATTTTTTGGTTCTTTTGTCAACATTGGTTGTGCCTCATGGTTTATCTTTTACCTTGTTGTATAGGGTTTTGGGACCCCTTCAAAACCTGATTTTACCTTAAATATAAAACATGGAAATTACCCCTACAAATTATTGAAGATATTGATTTTGAAGTCTATTGTATACATGAAGAAGGTGACTTATTACCTTGTCTCACTAGCTCATTGCAGGATCAAGAAGGGGTTCATAATCTATTATTTGATGGATCCATAACAAAGAATGAAAGTGGGGCTTGTGTAAATATTGGTTTCACCACAACATAAAAGGTATTATTCTTCTATTAGATTTTAGTTTATTTGTATGTCCAACACTATAGAGTATGAATATCTTATTTATGATCTTTAGTGGGCTAACAAGAGGGATATTAAGCTCTTTCAGGTGAAAGGTGATAGTGAGTTGGTAGTAAAAAAATTTAGAGGTTTAAGTTCAAAAAACAATCCTATTTTGAAGGCCTAAAAACATAGAGTTTGGGATCTCATGGAATATTTCCTTGCATTCGGCATTTGCTCCATTCCTAGAGAAGCAAATCAGCATGTTGATAGATTTGCTGCTATAGGTGCACAATATGATATTCTAAATCAGATTAAGGAAAATAAAAATAAGACCCAAATAAATGTGGTATGTAGGCCTTCAGTCAAAAAAAATGATTTAATTTGGCAAGTTTCTGATTTTGACAAACAAATAACATATTTTTTATGGAATGAGATAGAGTTTTGCCAAAGAAATCAAGACCAATTGAAAGATAAATATGGAATTCAAATTATGAAATTAAAATAAAATAAGATGCCCAGATATTTGGTAACTTTATAAATTATTTTCAATGAATATAATCAAATAAGAAAAGACAAAGTGAGTATTTCTTCCAAGAAAAAGCATTATGAGCAAATTAGCATCATTAAAGGTAAGTAACTCAAGTTGGGTAAAGTTAATACTGATTCTAAGAGAGTAGATTTTATTTCATTATGTTAAGAGTTCATGGATGTTTTTAATTTATAATACCATAATTTGAAAGGTTTTGAGCCTAGATTATCATATCATACTATTGAATTGGAACAAGATACAAAATTGGTAAGACAAAAGCAAAGGCTAATCAACCCCAAGGTTGAGATTCTCATGAGAAAGGAACATACAAAGTTGATTGAATCAGGTATTATTTTTTCTATTAATCATTCAACCTAGGTTTCAAATATTGTTCTAGTAAGAAAAAGAATGGAGAGATAAGACTTTGTATAGATTTCAGAGATTTGAATAGAATATCACTGAAAGATCATTATCCACTTCCTTCCACGGATCAAGTCTTGTAGAGAGTTTCGGGTTCATACAAAAAAATTTATTGGATGAGTACTCAAAACATAATTATATACTAGTGAAATATTAATATCATTATAAACCTACTTTCACCACCAATTGGAGTACCTTTGCTTACAAGAAAATGCCTTTTCGACTCTCCAATGATGGATCTACTTTTCAAAGAGTAATGGATGTTTATTTTCATGGTCTTTTAAGTGAAATGGTTTTAGTCTATCTTGATGACATTATGATATTTTAAAAATATTCTAATGATTATCTAATACATTTGAAGATTATTTTTTATAGATGTAGAAAATTTAGATTTTCTTTGAATGTGAAGAAATGCATCTTTTTAGTGCATGAGGGGAGACTTCTTAGGCATGTGGTGTCCAAATATGGTCTTTCCATTACTCCAGAAGGAATAGAGGTAATCCTTGTTCTATCATTACCTAAACATAATAAATTATTTTAGATCTTCTTAGGTAAGATTAAATTTATTAGTAGGTTCATTCCTAGTTTTGTAGAACTAGTAAAGCCACTTACTCAAATGCTTAAGAAACATTAAGAATTCACTTGGAGTAAAGAAGGTAAAAGAATTTTTGAAGATATCAAGGGGGAAAATAACCAAGATCCTAATTTTCACAATCTATATTATAATATGTATTTCTTCTCGTATGTTTTCTCTACTTTTAGTAGTATTTCAGCCATGCTTATGTAGCAAAATGATGAAGGTTTAAAACAACCCATTGATTTTTTTAATCAATATATAGAAGGTTATGAGGAGAGATATTATTTTGTATAAAATAATGTTATTTATATTATAATAGTTCTAAAAAAATTTAGACTTTTAGTTTCAAATAATAATATTATACTAATGGTTACTCATCCAAGTGTGAAGGACTTCATTCTAAGTAGAGACTTGAGCAAAAAAAGAGCTGGATTGGTAACTAAATGAATGGAATATGACATTGAAGGAAAATTTAAAAATATGGTCTAAGGAAAATTAATATGTGAAAATATTTTAGAAGATGTTAAAGGAATAAAAAGAAGCAATTTTGATAATTTAGGACTCTCAACAAGAAGCTAAAAATACACTCTTACAAGTTGGACACAGAACACTGCTAGATTTAATCAAATTGGAGATTTTATAATTAATATAAACATAATAAAATTAAATATTAAATCATTACCATACATTTTTATTTATGAAATGATTTTCAAAAAGGACATTGGACGTATGATTTTAAGGTGTGTTAAAACTAGTCAAATTAACAAGCTTTTTGAGCAATTTCATGATAGTCCTTCTGGAGGTCATTTTTCAGCCAAGACCATAGATGAAAAATTAATTATATATAGTTATTTTTGGCCTAATATATTCATATATGCACATGCATGGGTTAGGAAATGTACAAAATGTGCAATGTTTGTAGGAAAACAAAGACTAGTTGATATGTCACTAAAGCGAATTTAGGTTGAGCAACCTTTCATGCAATGGGGTTTAAAATTAATTGGAATGATTAATACTCCATAAAATAATGTTAATAAGTGGGTTTTTATATATACATACTATTTCACCAAGTGGGTGGAAGCAATGCCTTTGAAAGAGGCAAATGAGAACTCCATGCTTGAGTTCTATGAGAGCCTAGTCACTCATTTTGGAGCACCTTCTACTATCATATCAGATAATGATTTGGAATTAAGCATTAAAAAATTATGTTAATGGAATCTTAAACATGGTATTTATTTTACATCTTCATCTAATTACGATCCATATGTAATGGACTAGTTGAGTCCACTAACAAGAACCTGATTCAGATCATTAAAAGAATAATGAATGATAATCAGAGATATTGGCATACAAAGTTGGAGACTATTTTATGGGATGATATAATCATCCCTAATAAATAAATTATTAATTCACCTTATTTCCTAGTTTATGGAAGATAAGCAAAGCTACATATCTCATTGGACCTTCCTACTTTGGAGTTTGCACACCAGCTAGAGCTTCTAGAAAGTGATGCAATGGAGGTAAGAATGAATGAATTGAGATAATTAGAAGAGATAAGATATTATGATATTCATACCATGTTGTCAAATTAGTATAAATTCAAGAAGGCATTTGATAATATAGATTCATCAAAAACCTTTTAGCAAGGAGATAGTGCTCAAATGGGATGAGGAATGTGCAAAACCAAGTAAGCACTCTAAATTTGATAACCCTTGGAGTGGACCTTATATTATCACTGATTAAACTAAGATCAGTGATTTTCAATTATATTGATTGAGTGGAGAATAACTTCCCATTCCTATGTATGGGATGTTTCTTAAAAATTTCTTGTAGGAGAGTCAGTCCTTTGTACATAGTCATAATTTCATTACTCTAACTACTTTTTAGCACATTATTTTAGTAGTAGTTGTTTTCCTTTCAATAATTTTTTTGTTATTTCCTCTAAGTGCACACATGAAAATGTTGTTTTTATTGTGTTAGCTTCTCCTTTTAAGTGTTGGTCTACAAGTTTCCCAGATTCATTGTTTATCTTGGTCTATCCTTACCAAAATTCTATGTTTTCTTTACTAGCAGGCTGGTAAACACTCAAAATTTGCCAAAATTGTTAGTAATTTGTCTTTTCAAGGTCAAATTACTACCCCTATTATTTTAAACTTTCTCTATAATGGTTAATTTCCCGTTGTAACTGGTCATTTATGGTCTAAAAGTCCCAATTTGGGTTAGAAAATGCCAAAAATGGGCGTAAATGTGTTATCAAAAGTCATGAAATCATGTCAATTTGTTTTATGAGTTAGTTATTTATCCTTGAGGATTCCTTAAAGAACCCATGTTTCACAAGTCCTCTATTTAGGTTATTTAAGGTCTTTTCTTTCACATGTCTTCTTATTTGTAGGAAGGTATTTATGTTACTCAGAGTAGTTCAAAAGGGATAGGCAGAAGACTTTAGGATTTCACAAAAGATATACTTTGGGTTTTGTCATATTAGTTACTTCACCAAAGAATCTCAAAGTAAGTAGGGAGTAGAGAAATTGATGGATAAAGATATTTTTGGTCCATGTTGTTTAGGGTAAGTTACTTCATTTGACTAAGTGTTTGTTCAAAGTATCGGGAATTATTTCAGACATTTTGTTTGAAACAAATTTTTGAAAGGTACTTTTCAATTTACCCAAAGGTAATTTTCTTGGTGAAAATACCAAAGGATATCTTACAAGTAAAGTGACCTGATTCAAAGGTTCTAAAGGGCACTTTTCATGTAAAGTGTCCTTCCCAAAGGATCTAAGGGATTTTCTTAAAATACCAAACAAAGTTGGGAAGGTCCTTTTCAAGAAAGCTGAAGGGAATTTTCAATAACCTAAAGGGTCCCTTCCCTTCATAAAAGGTATTTTAAAAATATGAAGTGGACAAAACAAAGTTCTAAAGGTCATTTTCAAAAAATATAAAGAGTACTTTCCCTTCAGAAAGAGCACTTGGAAAAAGTCTAAAAAAATGTCTTTAGGAGAAAAGTCTAAATAAATTCTCTAAACATTCCACTTTCCCTTCCAAAAAGACTTTACAAAAAGTCCAAAGAATTTTTTTTTGAAGCGTCCAAAATAAAAACTTTGAAGGGCACTTCTCAAAAAAAGGGGTCATTTCTAGAAAGGTCAAGAGTCATTTTCAAGAAAGCCAAAGGTTTCTTTCCTTTTGGGAAGGTCCATCTTCAAGGTTCCCAAAGGGGAATTTCAAAAATTTGAAGGGTTATTTTGGACAAAATGGTCCATTTTAAAAAAAAGGCTAAAGGGCATTCCAAGAAACCTGAAGGATTATTTTTGGGAAAGTGGCCCAAAATAGAGCTCCCAAAGATATGATTTCCTTTATACATTATGTCCACAAAATTATTCAAGGCCAAAAAGTCCAAATGAATTTCTTTAGGATAAAATCATGAAGAAAAAAGTTGAAGCAAAAGGGCAAAACAAATTTCTAAATGGTTGATCTTGTGGGAAAATGGCTAAAGAAAAACCCACAGGGAATGACTTGAAGGAATTGATGATAGTTGCACAAACATCAAATTCAACCTCAAAAAATAGCTATTGGGATATAAATATCCAATTAAGTGCTTGAAATTTTTAATTTTGAGCCTTACAAGTAGCTATTTACATTTGGTCAAGTTTTCAAAGGGTCTTAGAGGATTTTGATAGACAATAAGTAAAGATAATGAGGAATTCTACTTTTAACTTCGATGATGTTGTCTATAACCTACATGTAGAACATGTAAAGTGAAATAAGTTCAATTAGATTCATCTAGGTGGAGCATTAATGTGGAAAAAACAAAGACATGTAGCTGCCCTCAAGCACAACTCTCTTATTTCTAAAAGGGAGACTTGAATGCATGAGGGGCTCAAGGAGAATTATGGTGATTTTAGATAGTTGATCTCATGATCAAAGTAATTGCATGATTTCAATGTATAAAATATCGAGAAAAAAATGGAGTTTCAATGTTCCATATCTAATACTAACATTTAATTTCATGCATGCTTCAATTTTTAAAGCCCTTTCTCATGCAAGATGGAGTGAGTTGGAGTTGGCTAGTCTTGCACTTTGGTTGACTAGCTGACAAGTCATGCATGCACTCTTGTTTATCTTGTTAATTAAAGCCTTTTCAAACACTTCAAACTTATCTTTAAGTGGATTTTATGTTTGGATATTGGTGTAGCATCATGCATGATGAAATTTTTGACTCAAACTTGGCCTCACCACTAAATTCCTATGCCAAGGTTGGGAAAATAATGCACGTTTTGTGGAAGGAAAAGGTTTTATTAAATATTTTAAACATTGTAAAAGGTGTGAGTCTTGATTTGAGTCAACCAAGACTAACCTACCCATTTTTAACTCTACTTTGGGTTGTTTTAGGGTTTGAAACTTATATATTGGCTTAATCAAGCCATTATTAGAAAATTATAAAAGCAGATTTAAAATTATAATTGGCCTCATTTATCATTAAAGGAAATCATTTGAATATGAGTTTTTTAAATAGAATAGAGTGAATTTTTAATTGTGTACCATCATATAAGTGAGATATATATATCCCTTTTTTCAATTCCTTTCCTCACCTACTGTGTAAATCTCTTCCTCTATAGGCCATTTGAAGAGCTAGGAATAGAATTTGCTTTACAAAATTCTTTCAGGCCTTCTTTTAAAAAATTTATGTTTAGTATTTATTTAAGAAATTATTTTGATTCATATGCGTGCCTTAGTCTATTTCAAAAAATATTTTACAGAATACCAATCATTTAGGTGTATCACCCCCTTTTAGACATAATTTCCCATTTCATTTTCTTCTTCCTTTTTCATCCTAAAAATAATAGTTGATTAGATGTAATTGATAAATCTTAAGGAAACTAGCCCTCTCTAGAGGTTATTCTCAATATAGATTCATCTATACTCTGAGAAGTTCCAATTTTATCAACTGGACTAAGGGTGTGTTTTACATATCTTCAAGTAGGGTGCACTCTAGAGTGATAACATGTAGTTAAATTAGTTAGTGTTTTTGGATGGGGAAGGGTCATTGGATTTGATGATAGAGTTTTTATTTATTAGTTTTAACTTTCCCTTATCGATGGCTCTAATTTCTATTTTGTGTACCATGGTGAAAGCCTCATTAAAGGCTCTGAATTTTTGAACCTATAGAGTGGGGGTGACGTGTTTGGCACAAGCTCAAGAGAAAGGTTTAATCAAATTAGGTTGGGGTAAAGAGAAAGAGAGATGATTGATAAGACCCATCCCTTGAGCTATAAAATTGGTAATTGATTCATCATCAAATTATCTGATGGATTAGAGGTTGGTGAAGGAGTCATTCTTAGATATATTGATTGAAAAGTGGTCTAAAAAGGTTTGGGTGAGTTCAGAAAATGAAAATATGGAGTGCTTGGTGATATCAATATACAAATCAAATGTTGGTCTTGATGAAGACATAGGAAAGATGTGAAGGAGAAGAGCATCATCATAGGAAATTAAGTAGCATGAATGTTTAAATATTCTTAGGTGTTATTGGGGGTCTTCCTTACTTTAGAATTTAGAAAATTTGGGTAGTTCTCATTAAGGAGGGTAAGGTTAGATAGGAATGGATGGATGAATAGGTTCATTATAGATTTGGTCATAAGATAGGATTTTATGATCCCCATAGATAGATGACTCTAGGTTGTTCATTTTATCCATTAACCTTTTGATTAAATCTATTTGGGGTTAAGGAGTTCCATAATTATATGGTAAGTTTTGCTAAGGTTGGGTGGATGAAACATATGGATAATTGGTAGGAGGTTGAGAGGATACCACAGGTTGGTATGTGGTCATCGAGGGTTAGGATGATGCCACATAAGGGTTAATAGGTATAAGAGGTTGGGTAAAATATGGAGCTATACATATTTTTAGATTAGGAACATAGCATGGGTAGGGTGTCATAGGTATTTGTTAAGGATTTTGATGGGTTGGTTCAGAGATAAGATATTGATAGATTGGGGAATTGATATGGATTAGGTTGGAGGTATGGATGGATTAATTAGTTGAGGGTGAGTAGTTACTCTAGTAATAATAGGTGTAATAGTAGAAGGTATAGAAATCACCACATTTTGAAATAGGGTGGATATTTGTGGGTGGGCAGGGATAAGGGGGATAGTGGAAATATGGGTAGAAGGTATCCCATCAGTGGATGGAGTATGGGTAACAAGAGGTGAGGTCGATCCTATGTTAGATGTGTTTTTGGTTGGTGTAGGGGGTGCTTGGTTATTGTTTGGGTTGTTTTATTGAGATTGGATGAAGGTAATATATGGGTTATTGGTGGGGGAAGATGTTTAAGTAATCATAGGTTGGGTAGAGGTAGTGAAACCATAATATGAGGAGGCATTTCATAAGGTGGATCACTAGGAGGAATTGAAGCAAGGGTGTGGTGAGATAGGGTGTTGATGTAATGTTGAAGGGACATATGGTTGTTATTAAGGAAGGTGGAAAAATAATCATCACCTTGGACAACAATCCAAGGCATGGTAGGGGTAGAAGAATAGGGAGAACCCTCAGCATCTAAGGTATACTGCATGGAGGAAGAATAAGAAGAATGTAACTTTTGGTTGGTTTGGTTCCTCAACTATTGTCTAGTAAAGACCATGTGAGAAATAGAAATAAATAAAATAAAGGTCATAACTCCAACAAAAAGCAAAAAAAGAAAAAAGATATCGATTCAATCAAAATCATACACTAGAGTAAACTTAAAATATTAGGGTACCTTTTATCTCACTTTTGGTTTATGCCTTAGTTGGAAAGTGTGAAGAAATTGGTTTATAGAATAGGTACTATAAAATAAGTCTATGGTTGGTTTCATGTGTTTAAGGCTCTCAAAAAGATCTGTGATGGAAATCAATATGTGGCTTGGTATTGGGGCATACCCCCTCAATTCAAACACTATAGAGATAATGGTGTCAGGTGTTTAGCTAGTACATACAAATTTCTAGAGTTTAGACTCAATCAGAGAGCTGAGTTTTGGTTTCTCTTCTTGGTAATGACCTTTAAGTAAGACAACCAAAGGGTGAAGGTGATCCACTAGGAGATGAAACCCTAGTTGGGTCTTATGTTAATTATTATGATGTTTTGATTGATTTAAATGGTTTGTTATGGTGTGTGATAAAGAATAGAAGCTATGATTGAATTACTTAGCCTTTAATTTTAACTATGTGAGCTAAACATACAAGCAATAAATGTATGCAAGGTTTCATTTACACCAAAATTAAATTTTGATTTCTTTATATGAGCATAAATAAGGAAGAAAAGGGCACCTATATGCTACTAGGTCCCACTAGGCATGTCAAAATTTTTATCTTAATTTTAGTTTATTTCTAAGAATAGAATAAGTAAGAAACTAAATGTAGATATGGTATAAAAAACTTATTTATTTATGTGCATGTGATCTAGATGATTATGAAGTGATCCTCTTTGTCTTGGGAATAATTCCCTGTATATAAGAAATTATTAGTGCAAAAAGGGTTCTTAGATGGATAGCAAGGTGGATTGCCTACCATGAAATAGATACAAGAAGCGTGAGCTTACTACGAGGATTTCAATCCACTCTCTTAGAATAATTAAGTTGAAATAAATAAATATGAAAAGTACTTTCATCAAAAGGAAGAAAATATTGAAAATGATTGCAATAAAAAATAAATTCTTGATAAAGGAAATAGACTAATTATAATAATAAGTGGGTCAATACTAATGCTAAATAGGTCATGTTCGGTTTTAAAAATATATGGGGTCTCTATGGATAGGTATAAATATAGAAAGTGGAATTTGGTTGAGGGTAATCAGGTGGAAATAGATTGCTCTTATTTCCTACCATAGTGATTGTTAGCATTTGGGCTGACCATCAACAGTTAAGGTGACCGTTAGTGGTTGGGTAACTATCAATGGATGAAGGTGACCATCAATGGTTTCAATGAGTTTTGATGGTCTTCAAAAAATGGTTACATAATGGATACAACAAGGTGTTCAAGGGGTTAGAGGGTAATAAATAGAAGGGTGTGGTTTAGGTAAAGATATCAGAAGCCAAACAAACAAAACTTGAAATATAAAATGTACCTCCTGATATTTTTTTGTCTTGGTTGCTAGATGATTGATCACTAGATTAATTACTTGAATGTTGATTATTTAATTCCTGGATCCTCTTTTACCTCCTACTCTCCTCCTTTTATGGGTAAATAAATATGGAGATATAAGGTTCCATACAAGGTTAGGTTAGTTGTTATGATGTGTTATCTTTGCATCCATATTAAATTTTGATGTGTTAGATTATACACATATCAAGTTATCTTTGTTCAAATGGGGAAGACCTGACCATCGATGGTTAGGGTGACCATAAAAATTCAAGGGTTGAAGGTTAGGTAGGGTAAAATGGTATGTTAGTGAGTTGGATTAAGATAGTTAGCTAAAATGACTCAATGGCATAGTCAAAGGTTGGGTAATGGTATGATCTATGGGTGTTTCAACATCTAGAACCATCATGTGTGGTTTTCTACTGTCTATAATCATAACTTTTGCCAAAATATTCCTTTGCCATTTCGTCTGGACATGTAAAGACAAAATATCTAATGACCAAAACAAATGAAAACTAGAAAGTTACATAGTACAAGGAATATAGTTCACACTGCCCACCAATGGGAAATATGTCAAGCATTATTTCCATGTTGTCCCACTTGGGGTCTTTATGGAGTACAGTGTAAGACTAGTTAAAGTTAGTATAGGTAGGCTAGGTTAGTTTCTTTATGTTATTTTCTTTGTATCCATATATATATATATATATATATATATATATATATATATATATATATATATATTTGTTTCTTTATTTCCATTGTTTTTTTGTTGGTCTGATTTTGTTTTGTGTGTTTCCCTTTCTCCTCTTTGCTCCTTGATTTCAATAAGTCCTTTTGGATAATATTTATCTCAAGATTCATATGATTTCTCAAAAGGAACTCCAAAATTTAGGAATGTAGGTATATTCTCTCAGCATTGGTTGATCATGGATTATTGAAATATGATTTTAATGTTATAGTTTAGAGAAACTAGTAAGGAATAATAAATAAGTTAATTTTACCTTGAGATTTTAAACCTTTTTCTAATATAAGATTAGTTTTAATAATGATTGTACATGTAGGGTAAAAGATTGGATTACTAAGATATGGTCATGTTTGTACTTAAAAAAAAATCAATTTCCTAGGATAATGTTTACAACCAAAGAAGACTGTCTGAAGATCAAACATTTGTCCAAATTCCAAAACCTAACTTACTTGGTTCTCAACATTTGATAGAAAGTAAAAATGACTTGAAAAAAACAAAAAAACAAGAGCTTTCTAAGCAAAGGTGATTCTAGTAATCTCCACCAGGGATATGGACATCTAGCTAGCCATGGATAAAGGCCTTGAGTGGAGCCAAAAGGAATCTATGTCAGGGTTATGGATGCTTGAATGGTAGCAGAGCAATGCCTAATCCTTTCCTGATCTAAATCATGATTCTTAATGAATATAAAAACATGATAAAAGTCAATGTTAATGGTTAAAGTCATGAACTTGGAAGTTGTTCTCTAAATCTTGTGGCAATTAGTAAGTGGAATTAAATCACACACACAACATGGTTATGTCTTGATGTTTGATACTAATTATACATGTGAAATATTTTTTTAACCATGAACTAATCTTAATAAGGGTGTCTGATCAAATGGAATAAGTAACTTAATTATTATTATAAACTAGAGTCTCTAAATTTAGCATATTGTTATGTTTCCTCAGAGGTTACCATTTATTGAGGTCAACATATCCCCATTCCTAAAAAATGGTGACCCTTATGTTAAATTACACAAATTTTTACACTAAATATGAAAAGTCATTTGATCATAGTACCATTAGATTGTTTTAAACATTATATTTATTTGAATATCATCTAAACATGATCTAGTTGGCATATTTGTTCATGATTTTGATTCAGTCTTTCCTAAAGTTGCTAAGATTTGATCTTCATATTTCAAGTTGTAGCTTCATTAGAGTCTATTTAGAATGAGCAATGTTTAGGTTTTATGATTTAATAATGATTTGATCTTTTACTAGCCTTTAGTCTATTTAAATCAAGTTGAATTCATGTCTGATTAGCTTAAAACCCTAATTCTAATTACCTTAGCTCATGCCCTTTTGAATTCAAATTTATGGGAACATTTTACATGGGAACGGTTTATCATGCCATGGGCTTAGTTTTTTTTTTCCTAAGGTTTAGTCATATTTATTAACATGGCCAAACCTAAGTCTAATTTGTTTTTATACTTAGTCTCTTTATTTTCTTGATCCCCTTGGTCCCTTTTATTTCTACATGGTTTAACTAACCAATGAGACCTTTTGTTATGTCTATAGACTTAGCCCAAAGGACTTCTCTTAAGACATTATGCCATGTCTTCTTATTATTTATGGGATTCCTTTTATTATGTTTCTAACTTAGATTTACACTTTAGCCTAAAACTTTATTCATCTTTATTAATACAAATACAAACATTAGTCTAAGACTTTAGCTTAAATTTTATGTTCCCTGAGTATTGACTTAAACATCATTTTTATTTACAAGGTCAATGGTCCATGTTTTCCTAGATGAATGAGATCAATGATGTAGGATTAATATTGAAAAGTCAAAGACCCTGACCCTAAGTTAAATCTTGAGCATCTTCACAAGATAAATGGTACATGTTTTCTTAGACTAGATTGATCTAATAAGATGTATCAATTGAAAACTTCAATGGAGCCCAAGGATGAGTAAGAACATGAAAAATCTTATAATCTCAACAAAAGAACACTCAACAACCAATGGCATTTGACCTTGCAGATCAAGATCTAATGGAGCATGTTTGATCAAACGAAGATGATCAAATAGTGTGTAATGAAAGTTGAAAAGTCAATATGAACATGTTTATGACATGTGGCATATATGAAGTCCACAAATTAAATATAGAGCATTTTTTTAATATCGATGGTATGCAAATGATTGTACACATTTAGATCAATAGTCCATAGAGCAAGAGGTATAATTCAAAACATCAATATCAATAGAGTGTGATTGATCCATACAATCAAGATCAATAGTGAAAGATCAACCATGACATTTTAACAAATATCTAAGTTAATGGAAAAGTTAAAAATGCCATAATCATGGGAATGTACTGATCAACTAATGGCATTCAAGTTCTCAAATCAATATCGACTATCCACATTGATTTGTGCAAAGATGATCCAATTGTGTGAAATTAAGTGAGAATTTTTTAAAAAGGCAAAAATCATTTTTTAAATATGAAAAATAAAAATTCCTTGAAAATACCATATGTATACCATAGTGATTCCACATTAGATCCATGTAATTATAATGTGGTAAGTGAAAGATCTTACATACCTAGGAAATATGAAGGTATAAGCATCCAATCTAATTAGGATCTAAGTAAAAAATCTTGTGTAAACTTTAGGAAATTTGCACCATTATATCACTATAAAAAAACCTTAAAAAACCCCTAAGTACATACATAAGCCATATTTCAACCTTGTATTCACCGTAAAGAAGCTAGAGAAGCTAAATTATTATCTAAGTAAGAAAATTCAACCCAAACGCTGAATTATAATCTAATAGTGAGAAATTTAATAGAATTTATAGCCATGATAGCTCACAAAGGCATTCATAAGAAATATGTTGAAAGGATACACTAGAACCATGATCACCAAACCAGCTACATTAAACTCTATAGGCCTCATCACTGATGAGGATTTTAAACACAAAACTACCCTAGTCACTAGGAAGTGAGGATCAAAGACCAAGGTAAATCTAGGATGGATAATATTAGGTTCATAGATATTATTCTAACTATAAATTAAATTACTAAGTAAATCCAAAAACATCAAAAGGCATTAAGAAAGGCAAAGAAAGACCACAAGAGCTTAGCAGGTTAAATGAATGATCTCTTCATGAAACCAATTATTAACCTTGTGCTAATTGAGGAGCAACATCAAAGAGAAATGAAGACCCTATAGAAGGGAATTAAAAAACACAAGGGTCCCAAAGATTGGTTGAATTAAAAATATTCTTCTTGTAGCTGAGTATTGTACATTTTGAAAATGGAATATTCTATTTATAAAGGCATGTGAAGCTTACAAAACACTGCCTATAGATCAATCCATTAGGGAAAGTCTTGTGTGTTATAGATAATTTATAGAAAGGATATATATCCTAACACTTGTACTTTTGTAATTAGATAGGACTGACCAACATGCTTCCTTTCATCTTATAAAAGGAGCATTGCCAATTGTAAAAAGAGGAGGGAGTTCTGAGAGCCAAAATTAATTTGTAAACTTGGACCAATTAATATAAGCAAATATTTCTACAAAGTTTGTTCAATTTTTCTTGTATCTTTTGTTATCATGGCTTCTTTCTCACTTAATTGTTTTGACTTGTAGATTTGAATAGGTCTTATGAGTTCATGGTGTATACATTTGAATGTAAAGATGTTAAGTTGTGTCAATGCTAGGTTAATTGAAAGTTATTAGGTTCATTTCATTTTCTTACTCTTCTTGCATTTGGGTGAATGATGTTAGCTTACAAGGGAAGATCTTTAAAGTGAACTTGGTTCTTATTTTAATTATTTCCCACATTCCTTAAATGTTTGCCTAATGTGTGATAAGATTTGAGATTTTGGTACTTCATGTCATACATTGTTTAAGTGCATGCTTGGATGATATTTTAACTTTGTCATGATGTTTGGAATGAATACCAACAACATCTCTTCTCTTCCTTACCTTTTGCTCCTTTTTTAACTAGATAACTCTAAATTAATTCTTAATTTGAATATCTATCTTAGATTAGTCTCTAGATTAGTTATTGATCATAATTCACTATTCTTAGAATAACATAATTCATATTTTACATGGATCAAATATTTGTCCATGGTGGCTCCCAACCACTAAACATTATAAATATTTTGAAAAAGTCCACTTGCTTTCCTCTATTCCATCAACAAATAACATGATTATCACAACTTGTAACTCATGCATTGAATTCTTAGAATTTTAAAATGAAAAGTGTTCTTAAACACTTTGGGCACCTTTGATACATATTCAAGCATCAACACTTCCTTGATTTTATATTTTATTTTTATTATAGTATATTCTATCTAGGTAGGGAGTCCTACTAGTGTATTGTTCAAAGTAAATGAACCAAACTTTATATAGTCTATAATTTCTCTAACTACCTATGTTGACCCTCCACATTTGTATCCTTATAAAATTTACAAAATGAGGTATACCTCATTTATTTTTGCACATCCCAATCAATTTGTTCATGTCGTGAAATTATATTCTAGTATCACTCTCTTCACTTGTATGAGTTTCATCTTATTCCCTTTCTTATGATGACTATATTTCTAAATAAGTCACAAGTGTTTCCTAAAATCCTTTTGTTTTTTTGTTATTTTATTTCTATGTAAATGTGGAGAATAAATTAATTGTATTTCCCCAATTCATTTTTAATAATGTGTGTCCTACTATCAATGATGATGTGGGGGATGCTTCTCACTCTTCCTCTATCTGAACTTTTCTCTTAAATTTTTTAGATGTCCCCTCCTAAATTTTGGATATATTTTATATCTAATAATATGAGTGAGAACCTTCATATTCCATTTATTCTTCTCCAAATATATGTCTAATAGTGGATTATTTTACTAAAAATGTGGAATCCTCCTCTCCTTGTTCCTAAATAAGTGGTTTCAATCCTATAGTTTATTTTAGTAGTCAAAATAAACTACGTAGTGTGAGACTTATCAAAGAGGTTCTTGTAGATAATTATGGTGATTATGGCTCATTTATATGGACTATAAGTGGTGTTTATAATGTAGGAGGTGTATCTATTATCATAGATTGAGAAATACCTCCTACTTCATTAATGAATTTTACTAATATAGGATGCTATGGTAAAACTATAGCTCCAACAATAAATATCTCAATGTTTTCAATAGTGACCTCACAAGGGAGGGTAAAAATTGGTGTGAATTTATTAGATAAGGATTTTATGTATAAATTATTGGTATCAACTATAAAATTTACTTTTTTGAAATATTTTTAGACTATTGTTGGGGATATTCTAAAAATCCTAGCTATTTTTATTTCTAATTATTCTCTCCCATGAAATAAAATGTCCTACCCCCTCCTCTATTGTAGGTAGGGACTCTAATATAATTTTTATTTATTATCATACATAGATATTAAGGTCCCATTGAACTAACCCTTGATAGCTTGTAATAATATACATGAAGTACATGGCCAAGACTATTAGGTGAAATCCATAACAAAAATAATGTGCACCTTGATTTATTATGTGTAGGTTATTATAGTATTACTTATCAAGTTTGGTATCCAAGTCGCACTTCATCCCAATGGTCAACATGTACAATAAAATTGGCATGCTCCTTGAAATAGCAAAATATTTTATATTTGTATAGTATAATTTCCATGTAACTAATTTTATGGCATACTATAGTCTAGAGTCTCTTATATTATGAATGGAGAGATATCATAAATTTAACACTATGACTATGGTTTTTGACACCAATTTTGTGTTTGAAGTTTTCTTCCCATCCCTTGATTCATCAACTTAGTCACTATATGGATGATATCACATGTTAGGGTTAATCCAAATTTAATAAATCTCCATATGATATAATTAGTAAGACCTTTGTGGTGCTCATAATCCATCTAAATTATTTTAATTGGAACCAAATGGTGCACTAGAGTCTTTAAAGTCTTATTTAAAGAATAGTGTATTATGACCTATTAGGCTTGTAGCCTAATCTCCTTAAGAACTTGGAGGTTTTAAGAGTTATTAATAAAAATAAAAGTTTATTAGGATGAAATGATATTATAAAAATAATATAGATAAAAAAATAATTATCAGCAAACCTTATATCCTTCAATGACCAAAGATACAAACAAATTTGAAGGTTGTTCCTTTTAGCCCTGTTTTAAGCCTAATTTAGGTCTGCCTAAACACAATCTTTCATAAATTATATAAAACATTCTTCCACATATTTAAATTAAATTTATACTCTTTATATAAACCTATAACACATTTTCAACATTTTTTTTTTTTAATTATTACTTTAGAAGTTATACATGTTTCCACTAGTAAAACTTTGTGTTTTATAAGTGTGAAATATACAGTCACTATATATTTTATTATAAGGATATTTAAGACCTAAATTTTTTCATATATTATTAAGGATACCTTAAATAACATATTTAATTTTTTTAAAGATATTTATAACTATGGGTTAAGATAAAATTGAGTTTCCTTGGCTGGAACTGTATTTTATTGATTCCTATAAACATGTTTTACCATAGTTTACTCTAACTTAAATTATATGAATTTTTAAAAATTTAAACCTATTTTATGCTATTAAAATAATTTAATATATTATTCCCACCAATTTTAAAGATATTTGGACCAAGGTTTTGGGAGAAAAGTGAGTTTCTAATCTCAAATCATGTCTTCCTTAACAACCTATAGGGTTGGTGTACACAGTTGTTATAGCATAAGTTGATGACCTAAAACCCCTATAAAACAAATTAAATCAATTTATAAAACTATATAAAGTCTTATATTTACCAAATTTTAAGTTTTTTATATTGATTTTTCTCTTGTAACTCACTTTCTCTCTCTTAAACCCTGGTTTAGGGCTTGTAGGTCTGCAAAGAGGTTGAGACCTAAAAAATAGATTTTTTGAGGGCTATAATTGTTTTCAAGGATTTAAAATGAATTTATCAAGGTCTTTAATAGCATAGATTACCTTTCTAATTGATATATTCAATTTAAAAATCAAATTAATGAATATTTTCTACATTTATAGATTGTAAATTTTGTCTTGATCTACAATATCGTGTTTTAGACTTTGTGATCTATAGAATATCATGATTATACTAAAAAAATAAATGAAAAAAATTATATAATTCATAAAATACCTAAAATATTATAAATTATTCTCATGAACACACTAAAATATATTTTTTATTCATAGAACATCAATTTGTATACAGACCTATAAAATACAATCACTATCAACTGCTCTAAAAACTTATAAAATTAACATTTATTCTTTTCTTATTGACTTATTGATCTCAAATTTATGTGGTTAAAGGTCTATGAATTAACAATTTTTTTTTGGTGGGTTATTGACCTCAAAAATCTCATAACCATCTTAGATAGCATTAGTATATACTAAATTAGGTCTCCTACATTATACTAGGCTAGAATAGGTACAAAACATATTTTTTGACATTTACAAACATGATATTAGATAAATTAAATTGTATTTATTTATTTAGACCCTATATACTCCTAACCAATGGACCTAAAACCATACAATATCTCAAAACTTCTTAAACTATGCAATTTAATTTCAAATTTCCCTTTTTGGCAGGAAAACATGGAAAACTTAACAAATGGACTCAAATGAGAAATTTGGTCCTAAATTTGGATCTTATTGACCTAATAAGACTTATGAAATATTTTATAATAAAAAAACATCAATTATTCTATAGACATTGATGCACCTACAATAGACTACCAAGCTTGAAAATGTTCATGAGCTCTTGGTCTTTATAATTACTCTTATGTTTGTCCTTATTAACTACATTTGTTTTTTCCATATCTTATTTATATTCTCTCCAAAATTAATCATTTATCCTATTATACTATTCCCTCATATCTCCCATGGTTTTTGGATAATATCTATTGATTGGTATAGGCTTGGATTCTCTTTAAATTTATATCCACCTAGATGTGTTATGGTACTTTTACCTTGACACTTGAATCCTTTTGAGTAGCATTACTCTTTATAGTTTCTCCAAAAGACTAAGTTTTATCACCACATAAGTAAACCAAACACATCTCATTTTATTATATCTTTCTTTTTTTTTGGAATGCATGCAAAATTGAATTATTATATTTATTCATTATTATACTTTTCATATTTAATATATTTCTATCTTCCTTAGTTGCACCTACACATAAAGCAAACACATTTAAGAAATTAATTTGTTCTTTAGGCATTTGAGACCCATTCTCTATCACCAAGATTACTATCAAATAGATAGTATACAAGACAACTTATAGGAGGGACTTATTTTTATTCTTTTATCTTTTCTTTTCTTCTTCATTGATCTTGTACCTGAACTGCTTCTTATTACTCTTCCTTTTTGAAATATTCTATTTATTTATCCATAAATACTCTTTATTATAAAACCTACTCATAATTGTTTTCAATATTAATTATATGTTACTCATACAATAAATTTTTTTATCTCTCAAGACATCATCTTGTTCTCCATTTTCATACTATTTACTTAACAAAGTTTGTTTTCCATTACCTTCTACAACAATCTCTTTTGGAAAATAAACTCCTACAATGAAATATTTTGAATAACTTGATAAAAACTCATTATTCATCATGTTCTCAAGTTTATTTAGTAAAATATGATTTTTTAAAGATGAATTAGTTACCTTAATGGCTATAATATCTATATTTTTAGTTTCACCTTATTTTACCTAATGTAAGAACTCCTTGTCACACATTATCAACACCTAATTACTGATCTTTGTTACTTATACATATTCATCTTTCAATGGTGTCAATATGAATCTCTTACCGTCCTTTTCAAAAGTATAATTATTATTTATTCCATAATGATTTTTTTTTAAATCAAATTTCTAAGGTCTTCCTAGTAAGACGTGGAAAACATCCATAGGTATCACATCAAAAAGCATATCATCTTGATAGTTGCATATCTTAAGCTCTACATTCAATTTTTCATTGATTAAGATCTAATGTTCTTTATGAAGCCACTACACTCTATAAGGTGTAAGATCAACAAAAAAATTCAAACCCAATTTCTCAACCAATTTAAAAGATACTAGATTTTCTATACAACTACTATTAATAACCATTTTACATCACTTACCTATTGACTTGAAATTTGTCATAAAATAAGTTTTCCTATGTACTGAATCTTTAATTTCCTTACATGGATTGAGAAGTATCATTTTGATTTGTAATGATTACCTTGTTTTAAGTTTTCCACATGATCATACTCTTTCTTCATCTTCAGTTTGTACAATATGATTAGTATATCTCTCTTGAACATACTTAATGCATTCATAAGATCTATGACTAAATTTATTACACTTATAACATCTACCCCAAAATAAACTCTTCTTACCTTCTGAGTATTAAGTTTTTATTTTGTTTGAATGACCTTTTCTTAAGTTTTGAGCTTGATTTGATGGGTTAATTTATCCTTTTTCATAAATATAAATGCTTTCACCATGTTTCCTTTTATTTCTAAAATAGTTGCTCTTGTCTCTTAGATTCTTGGCTAGCTTCTCTTCTACATTGAGTGCAAGTTGATAGGATTCTTCAAATATTCTTGGAGATAATAGGTTGTTTTCATATTAAATACTAAGCTTTAAACCATTTAAATACATGGATAATTTTTCCACATCATCTTTTATATGTCTTTATCTTATAGTTAACATGTAAAACTCCTTTGTATAGGCTTTGACATCCATCTCATTTTGTCTCAAATTTTGAAGTTTTCTAAACAATTGATTATAATAATCTCTTATCATGAATTTATATTTTGACTTATTTACCATTCTATCCCATGATGTAATTTTTTTCTTACCTCTTCTTATTCTATCATCATGTACTCCATCCTATCATAGTGAAGCATGTCTTTTATACCTTTTAACTTTAAACTTAACCTTCTTGCTAGTCTATATCTCCTCATATTCAAAATATGTATCCATGTCTAAAATATAATTAATTAATTCTTATACATTAAGACTTCATGTATACAAAGGTAATTCTAATTGAGGTTTAAAACTTACCTTCATGATTTGCTTTATGAGTTTTTTTTTGCACACTCTTGTATTTCTAGTATTGTCCTATCCTCTTGATGTTTTTCATCATTTATATAGCCTAATTCAATACCGCTCTTTTATTCCATCTCCATTGCTTTAAAATATTCATGCATGTTCCTCATCTGTATAATCTGGCCTCCTATATCACCTCTTGTCTAGAGTTTCATCTTCACAAGCTTCTTTCTCATAGCTTATTATCTTCTCTTTTAAAATCTTCTTTATAGGATTATGCTTCATAGACTATTTTATTATTTCTTATGTCACCTCGTATTTAAATACAACCAAATATTTATCTATCTACCTCTTCTACTCATATATTTTGAGATCTAATACCATAAATGGTGCACTAGTCTTTAAAGTTTTCTATAAAGAATGTTAGAATATTTAATTCTAAGTGGGCTTAATAGACCCTTAACATTTATATTAATTAAATAAAGAATAATATATTATTTTATATTACAAGGTGGAAACCTCGTGATAATAGATAATAGAGTTATAATTATTTAATTATTACCAAATTTTAATTATACTATGTTATCCTATGGATGGACCCATTATTTTTACAATGGTCACCTCCTTTGATATTTCACTATAAATAGGGTTTTATCCCTCTTATGAAATTATTTGAATATGAAATTATTTTATCATATTGAATCAGCAAAACTTGTGAAGGCTATTTGATATAAGAAGTGAGAAGAGGAAAAATATGTTGTATTTGGTCTTGGTTTCTCAATAATTTGAGTAATAATCATTGGTGGGGTTTTTTTTAACTCTTTGGGGTTTTACCATAGTAAATAACTACGTACTATGTCAATTGATTTGGGTTCATTTCTATGCTTTGCTTATCAATTATACACTAGATCATATCTTGTGTGAATTGTTATATATACTATCTATCAATTTTAACATGGAATTAGAGCCTAGGATGTGGTAATTTATTGGCAAAAAGGATCCAAATCACTAAGAAACATCAAATTCAATTTTTTTATTATTCATTTTCAACCTTCCACTATGTTTTACGACCTATGATACGACCTTCTATGTATTTTTTAGGTTGAAAATATGAGAAGAATTATTTTAATGGCTAGTTAAGGATTCAAAACTTCTCATTTATAATCCACAACCTCTGCAGGACAATTAAACAAAAAAGTAGAGATCAAATGTCATTCTCAATTTTTAGGGGGATTCCATTAATATTGGATTGTGACCTCCCACCTAAAAAGTTTTATCAAAAAATAGTTTTATAACCTCAGCCTCTCTACTTTGATGTTCATAATTGATTGTTTCAATCCATTTAAGAGGAAAATCCTATTCCTTGTCTTTCTTAGATTTTTTAAACTTCTGCTAAACTTTTTATGTTGCTTGAGGTGCCATTTTATGACCTACAAAAGTGAGAAAACAATTTTTAATCAACAAGACTTAATTTTGATTGATACTTTGGCATTAAGAGGTCAATTCATGAATATCCTCTAGTTTTTAAGGATTCTAAGGGTTTGTACAATTTATTATGTAACACATAACTTCTATAGGGGTGTCATATTTGCCTAGTGTGTCATAGTTCAACCTAGCAGTTTAAAATAATGGATTCTTTATTAAAAATCAAAAATTGAAGGTCTAATTGAATTTATGCAATAAAAACTAGAGGGTTTACAAATTTTGGTGGTCTTTGGTGGCTTATTCCACCTATTCTAAGCTCCCCTACTTTAATTGGAGTGTTAAAACCAGCTATAAGAAGCATGAAAGGTAAGTATATAGTTTTTATATTGTATTTTTAAAATACTTTATTTATTAATTCTATTAATTTTCATGTGTAAAATAATGGGCCCACCCCTTTTTAAAAATATTTCACCTAAATCAGTAATTAATTTTTTATTGTTTATTTTTCATGCACCATATATACTCAATTATATATTTTTTTAATTAAAAAATATGTATCATTTATACTTTTATGCATGTAAATTATTAATAAGATTAATAAAAGAGTTGGTTACTTATTTTTTGCTAAAAATTTAAATTGTGAAGATCCCAATCAAACCCATTCAAAAAATTTAGTCTTCTTGCTAAGTTGGTCAAACTAATTTCAATTTAAACTAATTTTAAACTCCATTAATGTTTACATGTGAACCTTTCACGTGTTTAAAACCCTAGTTAACCCATCAAATTTATTTCAACTTTTGACCTAGTGAATTTTTTGATAAATATAATCATGTAACCAATAAATCCACATGTTTGTGCCCCTTCCAAACACATACACATGGTCTATTTTTTATATTCAACCCTAGTAATTTTTTTAATAATAATGTCTCAGTGATCATTCTGAGTGCAACTCTTTTGACACCTAGTTTAGTGTAATGTCATTTAATTTTTTTTTTGCATCTAATTAGATCCTTAATTCAATGTGATGTGTGATTTAATTTATATTAAACCATTAATATAAAAAAATATTTAAAAGTTTAATTTCTTTAAAAAAATGTTAAATTAGTGTATTTTTGCAATACTTGTGATGCCCTATTTTGTTGCAATCTTTCACAATTTTTTACTTTGTCTAATATTAAATTGAATAGTTATTATATGTTTACACTTGAAACCTTTTTTAATATATCAAATAAAGTTAAATTGACATTAAGAAGTGTCTTTTTTAAGCATTTGGTTAATATCATGTTTAAGGGAAGCTATGGCTTCACCTCATTTTTATTTAGATAAATCCAAAATGTTCAATTAAAATAACTATAAAATATAGAAAATTCATGTTAAAGTTAAATTTATGGCCCAAAAATTATGGAATATTGTCATTGGGATTGAAAAAACCCTTTTATATAATATGTGATCCTTGAGCTTACCAATGCATTTCAAAAAAAAATGTAGGAAGCTATATCCATTATCTTACAGAGTGTTAAGGATGAATTCCTTTACCACATTGGTACCTAAGAGTCTCAAAAAAAAAATTAAACACTTTGAATCCATGCATAATGGAATTCATCTCTCAAAAATCATTAAATTGATCCTTGAATTACTAACTACACCTATGAAAGGTGATGAAAAGTTTGTTAATTTTTTTTCTAAAATAAAAAATATTAAAGATTAGTTAGATGGATTTAATTGGAATTTGTTTCATGATCAATTGATTTATTTTATCATTCAATTAAATATTCATGAAAAGTTTAGAAATTTCATTTATATTTTGAATTGTAAATATCAAACCGAGTAAGATATCTCTCACCTTATCACCTTGCTTGCTCTCTTGATTTAAGAAGAACAAGTTATGACCAATTTTGATTATAATTATAATTCCACTCATGCACTTCTCACCTTAAATATTATTTTTGATAATAATAATAACCATAAATCTAACCAAAATTATACTTTTGACTCAAATAAGAATAAGAAATTAGAAAATTAGAATCATAAACCTAAGTTTAATGGGAAATACAATTTATGTGGTAAATTTGGCCATAGAATAATTTTTTTTAATAAAAATGAAGATATATTTAACAATCAATCTTATAAAATTAACAAAGTGAAAAAATCAATCAAAATAAGCATAAAAATAAAACCCCTAATCATTATAATAATCATGATAAGAATGTTATTAATTTATAGCCTACTTTATTTATTTCAAAAGAAAATGAATGAATTTGAGATAACAGTGTATCATATAATATCATTTTATTCTCTAATATTCTACGTGATTCTATAGATATATTTGAAAATATTTACTTAGGAGATAATTAATTTTTAGGATCAACTAAGCAAGGAAAGGCAAAAATTTTAAATGTTGTTATTAATGATATTTTCAATGTACCAAAGATTAAAAAGAACTTGCTATATTATTCACAACTTACTAACGATAATTTCAATGTAACATTACTTAAAGATAATTGGTCAACTATAAAGGTCTTTGTTTGTTGAAGGGGTTCATAATAATGGTTTATACATTTTCTCTCATTCTTCTACATGTTTTATTTCATCACATAGTAAGAATGAATTTAAATTATAGCATGGAATATTAGGACATGTTAATTTTAGAAGTTTACATGATATTTCTACTTATAATCTTGTTTTTGGACATCTTGCTATACCTTCCCATCTTGAAACTTGTGAGAGTTACTTATGTGGTAAGCAACATACTAACCCCTTTCACAAGAATCATTATGTAAATTCCTCACATCCTTTAGAATTGATTCATAGTGATATTGCAGGACCATTTGAAGTTATATCTATTAATGTTTCTTTGTATATTATTACTTTTATTTATTATTACACTATAATGATTTAGTCATTTTTCATTAAAAAAAATATGATATGTTGTCTAACTTCACAAAATTTAAAGCTAGTGTTCAAAATACATCTATTTTTTTTAATTAAGAGATTAAGAAATGATAATGGTGGTGATATGTTAGTAAAGAGTTTTATTTTTTTAACTAATTATGGTATTTAAATATAATAAAAAACTCCCTATTCCCCTTAGCAAAATGGTATTGTTGAAAGGAATAACTTCACCATTTTTGATATGGCTAGAACAACATTCCATAATGCAAATGGTCCTCCTAGTTCTTATAGGCTAAAGACATTAATACTACCCTGTATATTCTAAATGTAATCCCCATTTAATATTTTAATTTTTCTACACCAAAAAGACATGTATGCTCATAACATTTCATTTTCTTTGATAAAACAATTTTTTAGATACTTTAGAGATACTAACTATATTGATAGTGTCTCATATAAATTATATTTGTTAGTAAAATGATTTAGTTTGACTCTTGAAAAACAATCTATTAAAATTTTATTTTAATAGATATATTTGTCTTAGATGATAAAGTAAAGAAAATATATAAAAATTATGTTTATTTTCAATTTAGTTAGCATTGAAATTCATTGTATGCATAAGATCATGCTTAATTTGACAAGATGATCATGTTTAGTTATGGCATTTGATAAGAATATCATGCTCAATGAGTTTGGATATTTTGTGTTTTAATTGTTGATATACTCTCATTTGATTATTTTGTCATTTGATTTTTTTATGAAAACATCCTTATATGCTTCATTTAATAAGAAGATATGTTATGAAATTCAAAGTGTAAATGGAGTTTGTATTATTGGTTTTTCATCATTTACTTTACTAAGCATCCTATTCATACATATCTAAAATTATTTGTTTCGACCTCATATCTATTTTATTGGATGATGGAATTTCATGATAAAATTATCCATATTTGATGTATGAGAGGATATACCTCAATATTTTTTTCAAGGATATTAAACTTACAAATTTTTGATATAATGTAAATGATGAAATGAGTTATTATTAATAACATATCTAGTGTTTGGATAAACTTAGTATTATATTATTATTAAATTATTATATGTGCATCATATGATAGTTGTGGATGCTCAACTTGTCAACATTGGAGACATCTAAATGAATTGCATAAAATAATTTATGTTCTTTTCACTAAATTTGTAATCAAAGTAGCAAACTTGTTTGCCTAAATTATCACTTGATTTTTTTAAATGTGTTTTACCACAGAAAAACATATGTCATATTTTTATGAATTTGGTTATTGTGATGGTAACCATACTATGCTATCATGGATCTATTTTTTTATATGTGTTTAAGATTTGTGTAGGTTCATAACACCAATAATTTGAACCTATTAAAGTTCATGTACATTTTATCTAAGAGAAAGTCCTCAGTGGTGATATTGATCTACAGTTTTATCCTACAAATGAACAAGTGGTAGATATTTTCATAAAACCACTTGGTACTACCAGTTTTTATTAGTTTAATGTAATTTATGACCTATAGAGGTTAAAATTGATGGGGAGTGTACATGACAAAGCAAATTCATAATGGATATGTGTTTCTTATTCTTACTTATACTTATTCTCAATTGTAAAGTATTGTAAACATCATGTGGAAATTATGTAATTTTAAACTTCATCTGCAATTTTTAAATTGGAATTAAATACATTAAAATCAAAATTTTTAATGGAGGTCATTATATTATAAAAGGCTATAAATATTCTTAGATTATTATTCAAGAGAAACTCTAAGATGTAGTCTCACAATCACACTATCCTAGACTTACTTTCAAGTAGTTTATGGATTATAATTCCTTTTTTTTTAAAAGGTGATGTTTGGCATGATGATGGTTTTTAAATCCTTCAATTGTGTACATAGTATAATTCTTTTTTTGAGGTGACTATGGCATTATCCACACTTAACATTAAGGGGGAGTGTTAGAAAATTTAATTTTAACTGGTCTTAATTGACTCTTATCCTTGGTATTAATTAAATAAAAAAAATATATTATTTATTAATACAAGATGCAAACCTCATGATAATAAATAATAAAGTTTTAATTATTTAATTATTACTAATTTTAATTAAATTATTTTATCATGAGAGATAGACCCTTTAGTTTTACAACAGTCACCTTCTTTGGTATTTTACTATAAATAGGGTTTTACCCCTATTATTAAATTATTTGAATATGAAATTATTTTATAATATTCAATATACAAAACTTTTGAAGGCTATTTTATATAAGAAGTGAGAAGAGGAGGAATGTTTTTTATTGGGTCTTTATTTCTCAATAATTTGAATAATCATCATTGGTGGGATTTCTACCTCTTTGAGGTTTTCCCAAGGTAAATAAATATGTGCCATGTCAATCAATTTGGGTTCATTTCTATGCTTTTCTTATCAATTATACACTATATCCTATCTTGTGTGAATGTATATATATATATATATATATATATACATTCACACAAGATAGGATATAGTATATATATATATATATATATATGTATATATGTGTGTATATATATATATATATGTATGTATGTATGTATGTATATATATATATATATATATATATATATATATATATATATATCTATGTATGTATGTATGTATATATATATATGTATGTATGTATATATATATATATATATGTATATATATATACGTGTGTGTGTGTATATATATGTGTGTGTGTGTGTGTGTATGTATGTATATATATATATATATATATACATACATACATACACACACACACACACACACACACATATATATATATATACATATATATACATATACATACATGTGTGTGTGTGTGTGTGTGTGTGTGTGTGTGTGTGTGTGTGTGTGTGTGTAAGAATAGTGTATTCTGACCTATTAGGCTTGTAGCATAATCTCCCTAAGCAACTTATAGTTTTTTAGAGTTACTAATATAAATAAAACTTTTTTATGATGATATGATATTATATATATATATATATATATATATATATATATATATATATATATATATATATAAGATCATATCATCATAAAAAAGTTTTATTTATATTAATAACTCTCAAAAACTATAAGTTGCTTAAGGAGATTATGCTACAAGCCTAATAGGTCAGAATACACTATTCTTACATATATATAAGATCATATCATCATAAAAAAGTTTTATTTATATTAATAACTCTCAAAAACTATAAGTTGCTTAAGGAGATTAGGATACAAGCCTAATAGGTCAGAATATTCTCATATCCTTCAATGACCAAAGATACAAAAAAGTTTGAAGGTTGTTCCTTCTAGCCCCATTTTAGGCCTAATTAAAGTCTTCCTAGACATAATACTTCCTAAATTATCTCAAAAAATATTATAAATCATACAATAATATTATTTATAAAAACTTATAACACATGTACACTAAGTTTCAAATGTTTTTAATTAGTACTTTAGAATTTATATGAGTTTCCACTGCTAAAACTATGTGGTTTATTGTGTTTTATAGGTATGGGCTATACAATCACCTATAAATTTTATTATAAATATATTTAAGACATTAAAACTTTTATATATTATTAATGACACATTCAAAAACTTACATACCAAATTTTTAAATATTTGGAACTATGGTTTAAGAGAAAAATGAGTTTTCTTGGTTGTAACCATGTTATATTGATTCCTACAAACATGTTTTAGCACAATCCACTATAACTTAAATTATAAGGATATTTAAAAATTTAAACCTATTTTATCCTCTTAAAAACACTCTATATATTATTTACACCAATTTATAATATATTTGGATTAAGGTTTTTGGATAAAAATGAGTTTCCAATCTTAAAATCATGCCTTCCTTAACAACCTATAGGTCTCATGTACACAGTTAATTATAGCTTAAATTCATGACATGAATACATTATAAACCCACTTAAATAAATTTATAAAACCATAAAATCATCTATATACAAATTTTTAATGTTTTTATTGATTATTCTCATAAAAAATCATCTTTTCTCTCTTAAACCTTGGGTTAGGGTTTGCAGGTCTACAAGAAGGTTGAGAGCTAAAAAATTTAGTTTTTTAGGAATAAAACATTTTAAAAATATTTATAATGCATATAATATCATATACTACATTTATAAATTATATTTTCACTTTAGCAATCAAAATAATGAAGATTTACTACTTTTCTAAACTATAAATTATGTCTTGGTATACAAAACCTTGTTTAAGACTTTGTGATATATAGAATATCATGAATATACTAAAAAATAAAGGAAAAAATAATATCATGAATAAAAATTTCAAATATTATAAATTATTCTCATCAACATGCTAAAACAATCTTCTTTATTCATAGAGCATCAATTTGTACATAGACCTATAAAATATAGTCAGCATTAACTACTCTAAAAACTTGAAAATTTAACCTTTATTCTTGTTTTATTTCATTATTGAGCTCCCATTTAGGTGGTTTGAGGTATATCCATTCCAAAAACATGTTTTTATTTGGTTCTTAACATCATAAACCTCTCAACCATCTTAGACAACCTTAGTATATACTAAATTAGGCCTTCTTCTACGTTCTACAAGGCTAGAATAGGGCTATAATATAGTTTTTCACATTTAAAAATATGATAATATATAAATGACATTTTATTTAATTATTTAGACCCCATATATTCCTAACTAATGTACATGTACCCATAAAATATCTCAAAACCTCTTAAACTATGTAATATAATTTCAAGTGTTGAAATTTCCCTTTTTGACAAGAAAACATGGAAACCTTAACAAATGGATTTAAATTAATAATTTGGGTATATACTTGGCCTCATATTGACCTCATAATACCTATAAAACCATTTACAACTAAAATAACATCAATATTATGTTATATACAATGATGCACCTTCATCATCAACATATAGTTTCATTCTTGGGATAATGCCATATTATTCCATATATTCCCATTGTTGTGTTTCTATATTTAGTTCATCATTTTACTTCTCTTGGTTTCCATATTTATGTGATAAATCTCCAAAAAATGTGATATAAATTATTTGTGTATATATTTAGAATGTGTTACAAAATATGTAACAATGGCTAATGCACCCTATGTATTTAGCCCTTATAATTTCATTAAGTGATTCTTATACCTAGGCTACTTAATTTGCTCTACACTTATGACTTGTGGTACCTCCATCTCTCAATTTTTTGTATTGAATAAAAATATCAAATAGGGTCTTTTTGCTTCTTTTTAAATATCAACAAAGTGTTATTTTCATATGATTATGTAATTTTTTTGTTAAACATAACCCTTGTTTTATAATATCTATCACCTGGCCATTAATCAGGGAATTTTAGTGCCATATTTATTAGAATTTATTACTTTTGTTTGTTTTATCTAATCATTCCACTTTATTTCTTAATTACCTTTATTTTCACTCCACCTTCACTAATTTCATCCATATATTCATTGCATCATCATTTTTATGTATTTAACTACTTTCATAGTTCTTATGAACCATCCATTTATATTTAGTTTATTTTATTTCTACTAATCGGTGAGATATATTTTTATGGATAAAAATGTAACCACACTATTACAATCATACATTTTTTCTTTGTCATTATTCTAATATTATTTCTAAAAAATACTCTACTCTTAACTAACTTCACATATATTCCTATCTATCTATCTCTTTATTTAGGATATTGAGTTTTTCATACTCTTTTTCTATTTTTTGCAATGTTGTTTTCATCTACATCTATTTTTTTTCAAAATTATTTTTGTGTTTTTCTTTTTCAAAATTGTTTTTATCTTTTTCTATTTATTTTTTCATCATCCCATCTCCTATTTTACATTGTTCATATTTATTGCACTACGAGATTTTACACAACTAGAAACTAGGTACCTAGACATATTACATAATAAACCATAGTATCGTCACTTGAATTACCCATAGAGAAGATAATGTATACCTATTACAAGGGTAAAACAATCAATAATTAGGTACTTAGATATCTTTCATAAAGTACTAGAGTACCCTTAGTCAACTTACCCAATTAGAAGGATAGTGTCACCCCTTAAGTTTTATTATTATTTTTCATTGCATTTTATTGCACTTATCTATAGTATATAACTTCATTTGGGCTCCACACAAACCCTTTTTTGATTGTGCCTACAAGGATTATGAATTGTATTACTTCAGAGTCTAATAATTACTCAATTATATGTGAACCAAGCCATCTTATCTTTAACTTTACTATATTTTTATATTTTTTCATAAAGTAACACTTTGTCTTTGACTTGAAATTATTTGACCTTAATGTGCCTATCATGGCAAGATTTTTGGCATATTATCTCTTGATTTTGATTATATTTCACCCAGAATATTTTCTCATCAAATTTTTTAAATTATATTAATCTCTCTTGGAGCGAATTTTTGTCATTCATTCTAAATGTTATCACTATTCTAAAACCTAGTAGAATATACTCCATTAGGACCAACACTTCTAAACCATATACTAATTGAAAGTGGCAATACCTAGTTAATATTTTTTAGCTAGTGAAATAAGCCCATAGTATTGATGATATTTTAGTGTCCCAATATATAATTTATATATTATATACCATTTTTAATACCTTATCCAATAATTTATTAGATTCTTCAATAGACTCATTTTCTTGAGAGTGGTAGTTAGTAGTTTATTATGTTGGATCCAAAAGTTTTTGAGTAGTACTATAATTTCATTATTGACAAAATGTTTCACCTAATCACTTTTTATAATTAATAAACAACCAATTCATGTTATTATATTATAATATATGAACTTTGAATTAATATTAACTATACAATCCTTTGTGGGTATCACTTCTACCCACCATGTCAAATATTTTTCTAGTAATAATGAATGTAGCATTACTCTTTAATGTTACAGGTTTAATAAGACTAATAAAAATAATGGCCCATTTTTCTAACTTGGCTAGTGCTAATACTAAACAGAGTTAAATTCCATCTCATATTAGGTTTGCACACTCTTTGGCATATGCCACAATTCTTAGCATATTTATTTACATCTTTGAGTAATGTTAGACACCACAACCCTCTACACATTATCTTCTTACCCGTACTTTCTCTAGATATTTTTCCTTGTAAAACTTCACTTCATCATGGGCTTATATTATAATATTATCTAATTTGTGTATAAAACTAATCTCTTCAATACTCTATCTCTTCATTTTTATAGTCCCCCATCACTTAATGTAAAATGGAAAGCTTGGATCATCATTATTTTTCATTCCAATGTGCCATATTATTCAAGAAATTCACCACTATAAATAAATTGGAAAATATTTTCCATATTGTTGGGAATAGTCTTAATGATGAAGTTATGAGATATAGAAAAATCATCTTTAATTAGGCCTAAGTATTCTCCTATAATAATGTAGGATAGGTAATCAAGCACATTATTTATTTTTTCAAGTTTGTACATAATATTAAACTCAAATTCTTGGAAAAAATTTAACCATCAACAAATTATTGATTGTATGTTTGGTCTAATGATTAATTATTTGAGTTTATCATTATTAGTGAGGAATATAAATAGGGTTTCCAAAAAGTAAATTCTAAATTTTTGCACTACATACACCATATAAATTGACTCCCCTTTTATGGTGGAGTAATTTTATTCTAACTTTGTTGATTTCATGCTTTCAAATGACATAGGATGGTCTATATTACATGTGTATGTGGAAACAACACTCCTATTTTTATTATAAAATCATCCACATGAATTTGAAATGGGATCTTCCAATCAGGGATACTGATACTGGTGCATATGTAATCTTTTTATTTAACTTACCAAATGATTATGATAATATGTCAACCATTATGTAGGTTAGTTATGTTACTTCTCAAATAAATATTATATTGATACACTAATGAATACCTAATTTATAATAAATTTATGGTGATAACTGGTGTAGCATAGTATTTTTCTAACTTATTTTAATGTCTTGGGTGGTGGTAGATTTATGATCATTGTTATTTTTAATGGATCTACTATTAATCCCTCCTATAAAATTATATGTTCTATTAATGAAATGAATGGTGTATAAAAAATATTTTTTTTAAGTTGAGAGAGATCTTTAATTGCCTACATCTTTGAAACATAAAACAAAACACCTAAACATGATATTTTAGCAAGCCTTAAATCATCAAAGCATTAAGGTATACTCCTATAAACTCAAGAATAAAATCTCTAAATGCATTCAACATTATTACACTAAACACTTCCAAAGTATTTTTTAATTTGAAAGGCATTACCATATATTTAAAGGATCCCCATTTAGTTATAAAATTTATTTTTGGTTGATCTTCAATGGCTATCCTTACTTGGTGGCATCTGAAAAAACCTCTCAGTAAAATAATATATCTCTTTGCCTACATCACTATCTAATATTTCCTATGTAAATTGTGTTGGAAAGGGATCACATAAACATGACTTATTCAACTCCCCATAATCAACACATGCAAATTTCTCCTATTTTTTTTTCATAACTATAGGGCTTATCCATTTCATGTCCTCCATAGGATTTGTTATGTTTTTGGATAAATTTTTATCCAACTCAATTTTCACTTTTGCCTTAAGATTTGGATTTAGTTTGTAAGGTATTTTATGAAATGGTTTTGCATATTTGTTTAGTTATATTTTCATAGTACCAGTCTCTTCATTTATTTATTTTATTTTAATGAATGTTTATGGGAAGAGGTAATAAAATTATCATATTAATATATGTATATTTTCAACCTCTTCTCTGATCCAATAATTTTTGACTTGTTCAATCTTGGGATTGCCTTATCTGGCTATATTTTACTCTCTTATTTTGATGGGATAATAGAAATATTATGTTTTGTCCACTGTGGTATCAATAAGTTATCTCTACACTTATTATATTTATATTTTTCATCTTCTCCTCATCATTCTCATCTTGTTTTGTGTATTTTTTGTAATATATCATGTTCTCATCTGCTCTTATGTGGTTATTTTTTTGACATTTTTGGGTAGTTCTCTTTTGATTGTGCTAATTTTTCCTAGTCATCCATGTGTCCCAATATTGTCTCTTTAAATTTTTATTTTTTTGTAGAATGTAGCATGAATAACAATGTTCTTATTTTCTTTAATGCACAATAAACCTTGGTATTCGAGTCCCAAAATTTGAAATCATGAAAGAAATACATTTTAATATCTTTAAAATTATGAGTTCCTAACTTCATTTATTGATGAATATACTATATTATTAGATATATGTCTAGGTTCTAATAGGATAATTGTGCCCAAATACATTTGTCTATTTCTTCTTTTGCATTCCATATCTTTTCATAGTTCTTAATGTCTATATTTGGGTTCATTCTTCCCATATATTTATGTATTTACATAAAATAAATCTATAATTTTATAAACCTTATCTTAAGTAATTTTTTAAAATATTTCCAATTTTGGATAGTGGATTTTTGTGTGTTTTATCATCTTGTGGTGTTTATATTCATGGTTTCATTAATTGCCTACATCCTTATTTGTTACCATGGAAATACCATTATCATATGTTGTAAGTAGTCTTCTATAATTATGATTTCAATGAAAATTTATAGTTTTGCATGGGAGGCTTGTTTAATGTAGTATTTCATTCTCATTTGTGGCATTTCATTATTTGGTGTAAGACTTTCATTTCCCAAATATGTTATTTTCCTCATGTGGCATACCTTATTAATAGTTGTTTCTAATTCCCCATACAACAAAGCTTGGATATCATTTCCATAATATCTTTATACCTATTCACATTCAAGTATTATTTCCCATTCATCATTATTCTATGGTCATCTTCTTATTTTGTGATTTTAATTAATGTATATACACTTGACAGTTCATAAAAATCATTTCCTTCATCATCCAATCATGAATATCCCATACCTATTTCTAATGGAAAATGGACTAACAACCCATTACCTTAGAATTTAATCTCTTATATAATTCAATGTTCAATTATAGTTAATGAATAATTCTAAGTTCAACAAGGACAAGTAGCCTATATAATATATGTCAATCACTTTAAAATCTATTTTTATTTATATCCCCATTAACTTACCTTGAACATATTTTAATGTTCCTATTGGTGATCATGATGTGCTATTATCCATTAAAATATAATATGTTATCGAATTTAATTATGGTTTACCAAGTAGATCCTAGTTACTATTTGGTAGGACATTTATTTTTGCTTTAATATCTGATATTATTTTCCTTACCTCATGGCCATCTATTTTAATATATAATAAAATGGTTTTTATTCTTCCACTTTTCACTTGTTCTACATACATTTTTTTTTCTATTTTTAATCAATTATCTATACCCAATGTTTCCTTTATTGTTTATTCCACTTACATAATTGCTTTAATTTATTTTCTAGATCTTGGCTTTTTTATCAACTTTAGCATTCATTTTAAGTTTCCAATATCAACCTCATAAAAATAGGTTAGTTTAAGTTGATTTCTATCTTTTTTTTTTGATATCCTAGGATTCAAAGAGGACCCTCCATTAACAAAGGACAAACTCCTATTTCTTTTAGCTAGCATCTGACCCTAAACCATAACGCATCATAAGGTGTCTAGTAGGAATTGAATTCTAGACCTAGGTGACCAATGTCATTGATCATATCCACTTGAGCTAACCCTTGGGGTTGATCTCTTTCTTATTTATCTTGTATTATTTTTATAATTTTCTCAACTATTCATCACATTCGTGTATATTAGGGTATTCATTATCACTAATTTTTAGAATCATATTATTAAATTTATAACTTCCTCTTTCCTTTTCCATGTGCTTATTTTGCTTAAGGTGGTTACCACCACTTGAATTTTAGAATGATTAATGGAAATATTAATATTTTTATTCCATGGATTATCTTGATGTTATTTTAAATTTTCTTAACATTCTCTTATTTGTTAAGATATACATGCTATTTTATATGGGCCTCCATATTATTTTATATTATTATTATTCTTATCTCTAATTCATAGTGTACCTCATTTCACTATCCCTTTGTATCATTTCATTTTAGAACTCTTTTTAAGTGTTTTCCACTTTATACAAGGGAAATTATGCCAAATAAATCGACTTAAAATCCAATATCTTTGGATCAATCAAATGCACTAATTGAGTGAACACATAAGCCAATAAAATACACAACATAATGTAGCTAAAATAAAATTAAACCAATACAGCAAAATATTTAAAAAAAATTAGATCTAAAACTAAAATTTACAATAAACAATAACTTACCAAGAGATATGTATAAATAAGAGTGCATGAGTAAATCCTCCAAGAAAGGAGGTAAAATAACCAAGAATAGAAGAGCAACTCCCATACCTAAAATAGTTGGTCAAGGAGTTACTTCCTATTCATCTTGTTAAAATGTAAATATAAGTACACATAAACAAACTTACCCATTAAATTATTAAAACACCAAGTGAGGGAAAAAACTCATAATAAATAAATATGGGAAAAATAAATAACCCCTAATCTAATACCCTCCATAAGCATAAATTAAGTGGGTAGTGTAAAAAAATGGGTCCTAAAAACTAGGTATGATGAAGTACTCATGTACAAAGAAATATTTCATAAAGTAGAGAAAAGGATAAAACCTATAGGTAAATATCCCACACAAAAGAGAGACATGAATAAGAAGAGGCTAAAATCTCCCCCCCCCCCAAAAGATGATGTTGTAGTATCTTGAACCTCAAAAAGAGCTTATAATTGAAGATACTTGCTCTCCATGAAAATTTTGGTTAATATGTATGAAATATACAATATTATATGGTAATATATTAGATAAATGGTGTACCCATGAATGATCTCTCTAATTAAGTGCATGTGAATCTCTATGTGTTTGGTTCATTGATTTTGGACCAGATTCCTACAAATCTGAATAGTACTCTAGTTATCATAATATATGATGGTAGGTCATCTCACCTAGATATTGAACTCTATGAGAATCCTATGAAGCTAAATGGACTCAATACAGTTATATCCCCCTTTACTCTACCTTCATAAATAATAAAGTAATATAATTTTTTTCTTACTTGATTAACTAATTAAACATGAACTAGTGGAGAAACTATAACCTGAAGTGGACTTATAATTATGAATATCCCCAACCTAGTCTAAATTAGTATATATAATAAAATTGGTGTTAGTGTTATATCTTTAGTGAATCCTAAATTTATGTTTTGCTGAAATTTAGTGCAAGATCCTCTTTATCTAATTTATAGTGTAGCTAATGGGGTTCATGCATAAATTTAGAGACTATACCGAATATATATGATATGTTAGGTCTATTATGTTTAAAGTAGATAAGGCTTCCCACAAGTTGTCAATACAATGTAGCATTAGTGAAAGGTGAAGTATAAGATACCTATATATTCAATCTAGATAGAAAGGGAGTCAAATTTATCTTATAATCAACCATGTGAAATTGAGAAAGTAAATCAAGATCATACTTAGGATGTACAAGAGTGATCCCTAATTCAGAATGAGAAATCTCAATCCCAAGGAGGTAATGTAATAATAATAATTATATCATGAAAAATACATCTTGAAGAGTCATTTTCACCATTATAATTAATGAAGAAGAACAACCAATGATCAAAAGATCATCAAAATAAATAACTAGAACCAAGAGAAAATCATCCTACTATAAGATATAAATGTTTAGATCTAAATGGCATTTGTTAAATATTTATATAATAAGAAAGGAATCCATATTGGCATGACAATTATAAGGGGTCTATTTGAGGCCATATATGGATGATTATAATCTTTATACAAGGTAAGAATCCTCAAAAAATATTGGAGATTGATCTATATAAATCTCCTCCTCAAGATCATTATGAAGAAAGTCACTCTTCACATCCATCTAGTAAACATTTCAATGAATAAATATGCTAATAGAAAGTGTGAATCTAATGGATTTTATTTTTGTGACTAGTTAAAAGGTATCTACGTAGCTGATGCTAGACACATGCGAGAAACCATTTTCAACAAAACACACATTCAAATTATCAATGGACCCATCTATTGTATACTTATTCTGATATATCCATTTACATCAAACCATATTTATTCTATTAGGAATAAGTGTAAAATACCAAGTGTGATTCATAATTAATGAATAAAACTCTTCCTTCATGGAAAAATACCACTTAGGCCTCCCAAAAGTCTATGGATCTAAGGTAGAGCCATAAAAAGCATGTGTCCCACTCTAAAAATCTAAACGTGTCCACCTATCATCTAAAGGATCCCTAACTCATATAATTAAACTCTCTAGTGTCTATATATCATAAATATGACAAAAATTAGATGATTTAGTTAGTGAAACATCATCCTCCAAAGTGTGACCATATGTGGATGGAGATGAGTCATCATCACTACTATTTCTAGTAGAATTGGATTAAGTATATTCAACCTCTAGAATGCTCTTATGCTAATATAAATCATTTTAATTGAATCCAAGTGAGTAAAATTAAGTGGGAGAAGTGTCAAGTTCTGATTCTATGTGACTCTCCTAAAAGTGAACACTTCTATTAGTGAATATCTCCTAAAGATGTAAGGCTTATCTTAAGGTTTCATAGATTTTAGTTTCTTCTTCAATATGTTTCCATATCTAGAGATTTTAAAACCCTAAAGTTCTCAACTACGGATTTACTTTTATGTTAAGATTAAAATGGAGTTATACTTTGTAAATATTTCTAAGGAACGTTACTTTAAACGTATCACACATAATTAGTGGATTTATCTCAATACTATGGTACAAGTGACTTATAGTGAATCATAAAGTTAACCATCTCTTTCGAGGAAATATTAATATGTTATGTAACTCCATTTTTTTGAGGATTATATGGAACTATACACTTAAAATTAATCCCATCTATATTGGAAAACTACTCAAAATTGTTATTGACATACTAACCCCCATTATCTGTATGAAGAACATTGGTGGATTTATGTGATTGTTTCTCTAAAATAAATTTGAAGTATCAAAAATTGTCAAAAAAATTATATTTATACCTAAGGAAGTGAACCCACATGTATCCTGATAAATCATCAATGAAGGTAAGGACATACTTATCCCTTGTAAAATATATATTGGGAAAAATCCTAGATACATCATTGTGTAATAACTCCAATGCTTATGAAGCCTTCCAAGCTTTACCTTTGTCAAATTTCACTTCAACATGTTTCCCAAGGTTTAAACCATCACAAATAACCTTATATAAATGGATGTGAGGTAAGACTATGTCCATATCATTATTTTTTAGTTATTTTAGGTAGTGGTAGTTTAGGTAGTCAAATCGCTCATGCCAAAATTTGCTAAATCCATCTGAATGAGTCAAAAATATAGTTAGAGAAGAACTAGGTGTAAAATGGGAGAAGGTATATAACCTATCTTGGTGATCTACCCTACCCACTACCACTATAAAGTAATTATTCAACTCTTTGATTATGAATGAATCTGGTGAAAAATCTACCCTTGCTCTTTTAATGATGTGAGTGATTTTCTACACTAATAAGATATTAGTTGAAAGTGATGGAAAACTTAGAACATTATTGAATGTTCCTTCATCCATTTCAATATACCCTCTCTCTATAAATTATAATGAAGTGTCATCATCACCCAAAGTGATATAAGACATGTTATAGTTCTTTAAGGAAGAAAACTAAACTTTTGAAGATCCCATGTGGTGAGAATTACCCAAGTCAATATCCATGAAGATTTTAGATCTATAATTGATACAAGAGCATTGCCATTTTATTTCTCTTTTCCTTTGCCTTTTTCCTTAGAAGAATATTGAGTTGATTAATTATGCATAATAGACTCAGGGACATCTATGTTGTTATTTTCTAGAAGATGTGTTAGGTGATCAATTTGTTTCTTCATTTACTTGTGTTCATCATGCCCATTTTTATTGAAATAGTCACACTTAAACTTCTCATTATTAGGTATGTCAATGGAAGAGGAGGTTTTAGTGGTTGTTTTGGCAGAGATTGATTCTTTTTTTCTCTTTATCCTTGTTCTTTCTCTTCTTCTTTTTTGAAGTATTTACTTTCCCATTCCTAACAATTATAAATTGAGGTTTTTAGGACTCAAATGTGCCCATATTTATCAACATATCTTACTCCTTATTCAATTTGGCAATGAAAGCATATAAAAAAGGAATTTTACATGTTATGCCTAAAGAACTTTTAGTGGCATGTAAATTAAATACAAGTACAGAGTAATCATCACCTAGATTATAGAGTATTTAAAGAATAATCTGGTCATCATTATTATATATTCCACATTATTTCAATTATAATATTAAATACTTGAACTTGGTGAAGAAATCCTAAAGGGTGTTAAAGTTACTAGGGCTTAGGATGATAAGTTAATTTTCTAGTTCATAACCTCTCATCACATCTTTCTTCCCAAAGATATTTTACAAAATGGTCCACACTTCATTGGCTAATTTGGTAGTTTATCTATGAAAAAGGAGATCAAGAGAGACAAAAATACACAATAACCCATAGACTTCATCGCTATGATTATACCACTTAACTTTTTCTATATCTACATTTAGTTGAGTTTCTAACCCCATTGTAATGTGATTAAAACCTTTGGTCCTTAGAATAATTTTCATTTTAGTTTTCATTTAATGATAATTAAATGATACTAGAGGGTTAATTGGATTTGTATCCATTTTATACATACATTATATCTAGTGGTTTTAGTTGTTGTTGCATAAATGAAAGTATAAGCATAATCTAAAGTGACAAATAAACATAGTACACCCCACTAAACTATGAATTAGTGATCCCCACACCCTAAATGTTGTAAACAATGCATGATCAAAAGACATTAAGCATAGTTGAGAATGAACCTATATCAACCATTGAAAATGTTGAAAAGACATGTTTTGCAAGACAAAATAAAGACATCAACCTCAACCAATAATGTGTCCAAGAAGAGTACATAGTGAGCATGAGAGATAAATTATTATTTTAAATGTAAGGGTATTTACACCTCCCAATTCAAACCTCAACCTCCAATATTAGTCTAAAAAAATATGAAGAGTTACAGGCAAATATGAAGGATGTTTCTCAATAGTTTCCCATGATGTATTATTTTATATAAAAGAATAAAAATACTTCCTATAAAATAAAATGTATTTTTAACATAAAAATAATAATAAATAACCTATTATACATTATTCCCACCTTAAAATATTGTTTTTATAAAAAATAATCTAAAAAAACCTCATGCATCAAATCATAAAAAAGTTCCATTTAGTCATTTTTAAGTATAAGGTAACCCCCTCCTTTAAAGCATAATCATAGGTAAGCACGATATAGTAAGTTTATATTTTTTTATAGAAAATACAACCTATAAAAAGGTGGGCTCCCAAAACCACAAATTTATGAACATTGGTTGATTAATACCACTATTTTAATAAAAATTGTTTTGAATGAAAAACCAAAATTTACCTTTGAGTGTGTTGGTGCTAGAAGAATGAAAAAGCTTCTAAATAGGCATAAAGGTAGATTTAGTATGCCATTACATTTATATCAAGCACAAATGGAAATTACCAAGCCATGAAGAGGATATATACTAGTGGAAGGAGCCACTGAGGGTCATGAGAGAGAATGGAGACCCTATGAAAGAAGTACATGCCTTGTAGTGAGCTAATAAAATATACATAGGTATAGGTCACTTAGTAGAGGTTGTAGTTGTAAAGATAAAGAATGTTATTATTGGCATCACCCAAAAGAGATAGATAGATTTGGAGGTTGTGTTTCTTCCTAAATGAAAACTCAATTACCTCATTGTACTTGAAAGATGCATTTCTACCTCAATTCATGATCAAGGTTGATAACCCTTTATAGAAAAGGTTATGTAACCAGAATAATAATCCAATGACCACATTTAATAGGCCAAATGACCTCCTTTAGTGTAATAGTGATCAAAATTAGGTAATGTATTTAGTGAGGCATTTGGATATGATTATGAGTGTAAATTTTGAGAGCCAAGTTCAAATTCAATCTTGAATGAAATGGAACGATCAACAAAAAATAGTGAGATCCTTATCTAAAAACTAATTACTATGAAAATCTCTACCAATAAATTTAAATACAATATTTATTTTTAATAATAAACTCATGATTTAATAATAAAATAACAACATAAATATACATGTAATTACTAGGGTGGATCTGATACCATATTGGGTAGAATCCAAGATCTCTATATCAGGTAAATGCACTAGTTGAGTGAACAAACAAGACAAGAAAGTGCACGACATAGTGTAGTTAAAAGTAAATGAAACCAATACACCAAAATATTATAAAAAATATTAGTTAAAAAACAAAAAATTCAAATAAATAATAGCTCACCAAATGAGATGTACAAATAGGAGTACATGAGTAACTCCTCCAAGAAAGGTGGTTAAAGATCCAAGAATAAAAGGGTAACTCTTATACCCAAAATAGTCGATCAAGGGAGTTACTTCTTATTCATTTGGTCAAAATATAATTCCAAATAAAATTAAGAAATATTGTCCATTAAATTTGGAAAACTCCAAGTGATGGAAAAATACAATAATAAATAAATATGGGAAAAATAAATAACCCCTACTCTAACAAAATCTTCAATTTTTGTTCGTCCATTATTGTAAAATTGTGTTGCCTTAGGGAAAGAGAAGGAATCATGAGTTAATTTCTCATGACAAAATGCACATTCCACTTATGGTTATTATATACAATTTCTTATAGTGAACCCAATTTTTTTGCATTTATAGCATGTTGTGGGTGGCTTCTCTTGGTCATATCATTGGTTATAGCCTTAATTGTATCTTTAGTTATACCATAATCCTTCTTGATAATTTAATATCCCTTTGTGGTATCTTCTTCTATATCTTCCCTAGCCTCCCCATCTATACCCCCTTAGTTTTTATAATATTACATTTGGGTATTTTGTGATTGAAATTATTGTAGTGTGGGAGGATTGCTAGCTAGGGTGTGATATGTTAGGGTTAATAATTGGAGATTATGGCGATGACATATATTGAACTATGTCTTATCTTATGATAATGGTATCTTTTACATCCATAAGTGTATATATTACATGGTAGGTATATTTTAATGATTAAAACATATATAATTAGTGAAATACATAAAATTATTTGTGGGTGGAGCCACTTCCATCATTGGACATAGATGTTGTAGATAATGATCATATGTTCAAAAAATTATGTAATACATCATGTCACCATATATCATTTTTTAATGTGTGGAAACATCCTTGTAGGTTTTTGATATGTTCTTATTTAAATTTTATGATGATAATGTTTTTCCCATGAATGTCCTTCCACATAATAAGTAGTGTACCATATCTTGGCCTGCCATGGGTTATTCTTAACTGTCAATGAATAAAATTTGTCACCTTTAATCTAAATATATTTTCGTAACTATAATTATTCTTTTTAAGGTTATAGTATCTCAATATTATCTTTCAATTATGAGTTTGTCTCACATCTCTAAGATTGAGCTTCTAGGTGGGATTACATCTCAAGTGTTTCTAAAAATGTATTGAACATTTTTTTTCTATGTTTACTCATATATATGGTATTAAGTAAAAAAATAAACCATTTAATTTTGATTCTCATTAAATATTTCCTATAGTTTTATTATTATTTATTTGAATATTTGATCTTACTCTTTCATTGTTTTTTTTTCTTTCCATATCAATTCTCTCATCTTACTAACATTTTTAGTGGGAATGCCAAGGTATTAAAAATCTCATTTGAATAATTTATGTGTCTACCCATGTACTTGCATGTTTGTAATATGTTTTCATTTACCATTTAAGGACATCATCCCTAAGGGTTATAAAAAATAAAATTACATTACTTTCTCATCAATGATATTATGATCTACCAATATGAATCAAAAACAAACAATTGTTTTTTTCATCATTAGTATATTTTCTAAATAACGCATAATTTTATTCTATTTTGTGTCATTTTTTGTATTTATTAGGTTGTGTGTGAACACTACTAGTATTAAAACTAATACTACCAATAGTCAAATTACTTAATTTACTTGTTATATAAGTACTACTAGAACTTATTAAATGAATATATTTTTATTCTTTAACAAGATTACAACGACATCCTTTATCTCTTTTTAAATCACCATGAAAATATTTATTTCCTAACACTTATACATGATTTATTATAAACTTCCTTATGTTCTCAATATCTTCACTATAAAATTTGTATTTATTTTCTAATTATTTTTTCATATATATAACCATGTATAATATATGGATTTTTGCATATTTTGTGAAGTTTAACAAGGGATGGAATTTGGTCAAAAGGGTTCATTTCCTTTCAAGGTCTCTTATGGTTGTTTTTGTTTTTGTTTCCTATTTTTTTGTTTGGGGGGGGGGGGGTCACTTCAAGTATCATATTCATTAAATTCTTTCAATGCCTTATTTCTTCTTAAATATTTACATTAACTAATATATCTTCTATTAATCTAACTTCCTCATAATATTTGATTTCTAATTTTATAAAACTACTAATAACACTTATTTATTAATCACTTCTTTCTTTAAATTTCATATCTCTTCCAACATCTACTTACTCTTCTATGTTTTCCTCATGAATTTCATCCTGATTATTTCTTCTTAGACTTACTTCAATTTCTTAAATATCTTACCTAGGTTCTATTATATAACTTAATTTTCACATATTTATAATATTCTATTCATTTCTTCTTATACTATTGTCTAAGCCTCATTTATTATGGGCAAAACTACTCATCACTAATTAGTCTTCTATACCCAATGTTTTAAATAATTTTGGGGTTCATATCAATGTGGTTAATCATAATAATAATTTTTTCATGTAATTAATGACTTTTTTTGGGTGTATAATATCATAATTATTATATTATACTCCTCTCATTAGCTTCCATTGTGCCTTCTAGTGGTGTTGATACTAACTTTTATACTAATGGTAGGGGGATAATATCTATATTTTCAATTTGAGGATATCTATTGGAAGAGGACAAAATATATTTATATATTATCTTGGTTCTCTTTAACATTATTTCTTCTCTTTCTTCCACATTTATTCCTATCTTCTGACTTAATTCTCTCATCCTCAATCTTTTCTTTGATCTCTTCATTCATAATTTTATCTTTTTAAAACTTCTCTAATATATATATATATATATATATATATATATATATATATATATATATATATATAAACTAATTTATTATTATATAATACTTATCTTCATATCCCCTATTTCTTATTTAACCTCATCCAACTATTTAGACTAGATATCTTGACAATTCACAAAATTTGAGGATCCACCATCTTTCCACTAGCCAATGCTTAGGTGAAAATATATTAAAGGAGATGTATAGCTTATTTTATCAACCTTTTATCCATTAATAAATTTTATATGAGGAACACTAACTTATTTTTAAAAAAATCCCTTACTCCTTCAAAAAACTTAGATTTATTAGTGGTGTAACTTATCCAACCATGAATAGTCTAAACTATTGGAAATGACTCGAGTGTAGTTTATAACCAATAATAAATAACCCAATTCAAAGATGTGTCAATATATTGAAGTTAATAAATATTTTACATAGTCCAATTGATAGGTTATTTAACTATAGGCTTTTATATGCTTAGTTTGATGTAATATCCAAGGCCATAATCTTTACACAAATTTGACCCAAAATTTCTCCTCTTTAAATATGAAGAAAGATGCTTTTAATTTTGTTAAATACTAAACCATTCATTTGGTTTTAAAGTGAAATAAATTGATTATTTATTCCCATCACTCTTAGATTTTGGTTAACATTAGTTTCTAGAATTTCAATGGATACATTCACCTAGAAATTGACTAATTGAAGTTCATGTGGCACCACCAAATGTTGACATGGAATATCAAACTTAGATTACATATTTTTATGTAGTTTAAGTTAACTTAAATTGAAACTAATGTGGAATAGAGGTTAGTATTATTAAAAACCATTTATCTTATATGTGCAAAAATAAAAATAATTAGGTGTGTTCATTCACTGTAATAGGTACATAGTTTATGATGATTCCTACTCTAACTTCTCTTTATTTATATAAATATAATATAAAAAACCATTTATAGGTTTATCATATATATATATATATAATATACATTCATAATTTTCAATATAATCCCACTCTTTGATAAGATATTTAAAATTTTATTATGATATTTAACCTCTTGATTCACTTATATATTAAACATCAACTCTTTTATGCTATATCTACCCTATTACAATGTTATATATAAATATTGACTAGCTACCTTGCAATTGAATATTCATGTCTATGTGAGACATGCCTTTATTTCAATCAAGTCCTCCTATGTTATCATAAGGATAAACATTTACCATGTTTCCTAGGTTGATAGAAGCCTCTATTTTTCTAGCTTGGAAATGTGTTTAGCTACTAAAATAGAGTTGGAGATGATAAATTAACTATAGTTTTGGCTGTTAACTAGTGAAAAATCCTACAAATATCAAGATCACAATAGAAAATAAACATCAACATCAACATGAATATGTATCTCTCTCACATATTGGATGAGAAACTTGTCTCAAATTTTAAGGATATTGCTCAGTTATGGATGAAAAACTTTAGCCCCACCCTTTTGAGGAAGGATATCAACTCCACACATTACAGTTTTAGTCAAAAAACCAACTTTATAGACAACTAAAATTGAATAAATGGGCATAATTGGAAAAATACCTTTATAACCACACAAGAGTAAAAATTTTAAAAATAGAAAGTAAAAATATGGCATGAGTGGAAAACTAGCTTGTTGGGCACTAAGGTTTAAAAAATAAGAATAAAAAACAAGTTTTTATTTTTTCCTTGATTACTCATTGTTAGCTCTAGATTTCATATAGGTTATATGATGATATTATACACTATATATAATATATAAAAGTGGTGTATATTTTCCATCAAAGTTTCTACAAGTGGGTATAAATTTTCATCCTAGTTACTATAGGTGATATACAAACATATGGTCACATTCCCTAAAACTCTTATTATACACTTCAACAACCACTAAGACTCATGAATTATTTTCCATTTTTAAAAACATAATAAACCTTAAAGATTACCCAATTTTAGTAATAAATATGTATTAGAGAAGGTAAATATCTTAGTTCACACTTTCATATTGTTTTTAATATCCTCCTCTAGAAGACAAACACAAAACAACATCATTTTCAATTGTACATAATTTCTCCTTGAACAATTTTATGAAATCAACATCCTCAAGGACATAAAATTAGAATTTTTTTATAATGTCTTATTCAAATATCAAGTCAACCCCCATGATTCTACAATAGTTATATCCATTGATTTAGGTCCAATGACTACCAAGGATTTGTTTATAAAGGACCATTTTTCATTGGTATAACCAAGTAATGGAAATGGTAATAATATTTTCATAGATACTCATGTTTACTTAATAATATTTTATTTACTATTTTATTCATATTTATTTATAATGTTATTCCCTAAGATATTTATTATATTTTTAACCACAACCTAACCCCTTTTTGATAAAATTCCTTTCATGATATCACTTCCCTTTTTTGAAAGTGTTCAATCATTCATTTTTTGTATCCATCTCACTCATTCTATAGTAACCACCATAATTTACTTTTAATCAATTAAGTCACTTGTAAAAAAGTGACATTATGGTTGGGGGTAGAAATATATACCCTACCATTAATTTTGCATAGGTAACATGATTGAATATGATAGGGAGAATGTGTCAATGTGCCCCCACAATATTAACTAAACTCCAAATTAGCCCTCATTTTTTCTAAGACTCACAACTTGAAACATCAAAAAAATATGTTTTTGGTTACCTATGAATAAATAATCAAAATTGGTGGTGATGTATTGAGGAGAGAACCATCAAATCATATAACATTAATGAGGAAACCTATGATAGTGGACATATTTATACATTTAGGGTGGCTTAGATATTTTTAAAAATTAGTAGGATTAAATTAACATGTAATAAAGAAAATTAAATAACCCTTACTAATGACATAGCCACCATCAATGGGTTACATATTATCCTCACTAAATGATTGTTGGTGGAGGTAATTAGTTTAGAAATGATGGGAGAAAGATGGAAGGAGTGATCAGAGCCTACAGTGGTAAAAGATGAATTTTATGATTTAGGTAAGAAATTAACCTTCTCTATATAGGGCACAACTTATATATCACTACCACTATTATGAGATAAATACTCCACCTTCATCACTCAGTACTTTACCTATGAAGGTATGACATCCTTATTATACACTATCCACTTTAATATTTTGAGACATTTACTACATAATAGGTTGGTAAATATCCCCAATAATTTAAATAACATATTGATAAAGATGACAAAATTATGTAATAAATAGAGACCAAAATATTCATCCCATCAATGTTTGATTCAATTTATTGTCCAAAAATGTTTAGACCAAAATATTTATCCCATCATTGTTTGATTCAATTGATTATCCAAAAGATAATATGGGATCATAGGCTTAATGTGTCATGGGAATATTTTTTGGCCATGAGAAGGTTTCCAACATAAAAACAAGAGGAAAACCTACCTACTAAAATACCCACATTAAAAAAGTAAAGCAAGAAATTAATATTACCCCATTCATCACCAGAATCTCAAGAAAAGGATATTGAATCAATTATGGTGAGAGGGATAGAGGATGAACCCTCATCATCAATAATAATAAATAAATAAATAAAACTTTCCTCCATCATTTATTACTATAATGTAGGATATTAGATCAAAAGACTCCCATGACCTCCATAGTCATCCATATTAAAATTGAAGGTTCAGTCAAGGAAGCAAAATAATTTGAACATATGGAGATCCAATCCTCTAGAAGTAAATAGAAAGAAGATTTCACTTCAATGATTTTAGGTGGTGTAGGAGAATTCTATAAATAATATCTTATATATAGTCTTAAAAGGTCTGATAGGTGTCAATTAGCGTGTACCTTAGGACATTTAGAGTTATTGGAGCATTTTCCCTATGTTGTTTAAATTTTAAAATGTATTAATTTAAATGTATGATAAATTGTAAATATAAAAAAGTTATAATGGAATATACTATATATTTAGGTGTATTAAGAGGCCTTATTTATCATAAATATCATAAACGCTTGCATAATCATCAATTTACCTTGTAAAAGTCAACTTGCTAGCAATACTCCAAAGGAGGAGGAAGAATCTTGTACAAGCTCATCCAATTTCCTAGCTTGGCATACACCTCAAAAAAATGATAAGGATCATCCCTAGAAAAGTGAAGGAAAGAAAGGGATAATGCAAGCATAAAAGGATTTAATTTCCATCATTTAGGGAACTGATGAATATACACCTTAAAATGTAGAAGTCTGTGATAGATAGATTTGTAGAATTTAGACAAGATTCATAATAAAAAATGTTAATATTGTTTTTTTTGTATGTGCATTATATAAAATTAAAATTGAATGCTTTAGATCCCAGAAAATGAAATTTAGTGAGTGATAGGGAAAAGAAAAGATTTTTATTTTGGTTTCAATAAAATCTAGGTGACATTATATAACAAGTTCTTTTAATTTAAGAGCATTTGTTTTAGTGCCACTTTATAAATATTATATATTATCTATTTATTAGAGAATTCAATTTGAAGTGATTGATAGTTAATATATTTGGAGATATGGAATATTTTTTAAAGTGAATGGAATAGAAGTGTTAATTGTTTACTATAGTTCATATATTAGTTATTCCATTTACATGTAATTTGGCACTACACTCTAGGTAAGTTGATCTACTTGGAATAATTTTAATCAACAGATTAATTATAAATTAGAAATATTATGAAAGTCATTGAATGTATTTTCTTCGATCTCATCAATAATAAGAACACAGGTATAATACATATATTATGTACTAAATTTATCTTGTTGCTCATAAATTATGAAAAGATATGAAGCACTTTTCCTAAGTTCATTATGTAAATTCAATTGACTATAAAATAAATGCTTATTAATTTTCTTGTTGTCTAATATTTAATCAAAGGAAATAGGGTGATTCACTTTGCTTCTATTTGTTTAGACCTTAAAATGGAAATAAAGTGATTTGTGTTAAATGTGTTGTGTATGGATCTGGTAATTTACAGATGTGAAACACTCCATAGATGAATGAACCTGGTTATAGATTTTTATTTTCAAATCTATTAAATATAAAATTTATAAGAAGTCAATTTTTATAGAGTTTTTGATTATTATATGTGGCACTTGATTATTTTGATAGCAATTCATAGAGGTGAAATGTTAAGATTGATTATATATATATATATATATATATATATATATATATATATATATATATATATATATATATATGTATATATATAAAGGGTGTGTTGTTATATGGATTTAAGTCAATCCATAATGACAAAAATGTAGTTTGTTGAAGAAAAGCAATTTCCTTAGAAGTTCAACACCTCTTTCATTAGAGATATGTGTGCATGTTGTGGTATCTACATATGAGAAAATGTTTCTACATAGTATTTATAATTGGATTTTAACCAAGTGGAGTATTTATATTTCAATTGAAGGATTGAATTAATTGATTTTATAAATCAATATATGTATTAAAGAAATCAAAGTACAGTGTTTGTAGTGTTTGATTGAATAATTTATTATATTGAGAGCACCAATTTGTGCTATTAGAGAAATAGGCTCTATAAAAGGATCTAGAGATTTTGAATCAAATAAATTTATAAACATAAAAATGAGAGTAAGAGATAAAGGAAGGAGGCAACTAGGATAAGCTAGACAAGTAGTAGTAATGGAAGAAATAAGGAACCTAAGGACCATATTGCAAGATTTAGAATTAGCCCATAAAAGAATAACTAACATGGGAGATGTCACTGATATAGAATAAGATGAAGATGAGGAATTAGATATTGAATAAGAGACAATAGCTAAAGGGATGATTAGAAAAAATATGAATGTTGGTGTAAGGTCTAAAATAGAAGTTTTAGTGTATGAAGGTAGCCTCAATCCTAAAGATCTCATTGATTGGGTAAGTATATTAGAGAAATATTTTGATTGTGAGAATGTTATTGATGAAAAAAAGTTTAAGTTTGTTGTGACCATATTGAAGGGTCATGCATCCCTTTGGTGGGATAGAGTGCAAGAGGAAAGAATAAGAAAGGGAAAGGTTAAAATCAAAAGCTCAGACAAAATGGTGGAAAAATTCAAAGGTAAATTCATTCCAAAATATTATCAGGTTGATTTGTTTAGAAAATTACAAAATTTAAAGAAAAATAAAAATTAGTAAAGGATTACACTAAAGATTTTTATAAGATAACAATCAGAGTAGGGTATATTAAAGATGATGCAGAGAATATGGCTATGTATCTCAATGCATTGAGATACTATATACAAGATGAAATTACTTTCTTAACTTCTAGACCAGTGTAAGAGCCTTATCAACTTGATCTAAAGGCTAAAGAGAAGGTGCCAAGGAAATATATCCAATATGCAAGGGGCAAAGGACAATCTAGTGAACAGTCAAGTGGAAGAAAATAGTTATCGATGCATATTGAAGAAAGTAGCTTAAAAAGGCAAGAACTAGTTGTAATAGGAGGTTATCAATAATTCAAAGGTAAGAGTCCATTCAATAAAATTAGAGGATTATTTTTTAGATGTTCTAGATGTGGTAAATTTGGGCATAAGTCTTATGAATGTCCAAATTATGCATCTAGTAGCCAGGGAGATGTTCATATTTCTCAAGTAGGTCAAGATGAAGAAGATAAAACATATACTATATATGAATATACTCATAAAAATAGAGAATCCTTACTTATGAAAAGAATTTTGATCAAACAAGACAAGGAAGTTGTATAAGAACCTCCTTAGAGGAAGGTATTATTCAAGATAACCTAGAAAGCACAAGGTAAAGTTTGTAAGGTAATTATTGACAATATAAGCACTAAAAACCTTGTGTTTATAGAGATGGTAGGAAAACCAAATTTGTAAAAGGTAAGGAATCCTACTCCTTATAAATTATATTGGTTACATAAAGGTCATCAAAATTTGGTTAATGAATAATGTAAAGTAGAATTTCAAAAAAGAAATTATAAGGATACAATAATATGTGATGTAATGCTAATTGATGTATGTCATAGCCTATTGGAAATCCCTTGGAAATATGACATGAAGGCCATCCATGATGTAAAAATAAATATATACACTTTTGAAAAGAAAGGGTGTAAACATATACTATTGCCATTGAAAGGTGAAATTGTAGTTGTTGAGCATGCTTCTAAGGTGTTGATTATAGATGAAAAGGAGTTTTTGCAGCAACATGAGAAAGAGGATGAAGTGAATGAAATGATAGTTTATTGGTATAAGTTAATTGATTCAATTGATAAATAAGGTAACTTGTCTTTATAGTCTAAAATTTTATCGTAAAGGAATGTAGAAAAACTATTTTTAGATTTATCTTACAATTTGGCTTCCATAAAAAGTGAGGAATATCTTGAAGGATTTGCATAAAAGTTGAGTATACATATGAAAATTGTAATGGAAGGAAATAAAATCATAAAATTGATAAAGGAATAGGAAATAGAGAAAGAAATGAAAGTTGTCTGAAAAGACAACAAAGGAGATTCTAGATTAGATGATGGTAAAGAGTTGGTGGCCATTAAGGAAGATGAAAGCATGAAGAACGAAAAATAATAGTAGAGAGTACATATTGATACACTAAATGGAGAGATAATTTTTTCAAAGGAACCACGTGGAATTCAAATTCCAAAATAAAAAGAAGAATCTATTTTATTGGACATGTTTCTTTATTGTCCAAGATTGATGAAGGAAAATAAAGAAAATCCAAACATAGTAAGTTTGAATATGAGTATCCAAAGGAGTACCAATGAATAAAAACATAATTATTTTGTAGGTATATACTCATTTGTTAGACCATCAAGACCCTGGAGGGCTAAAAATTACAAGGATGAAGAATAAATGTCAAGGAAAAAGATAAGACATAAGGCCATTTGTAGTCTAAAACATCAATCAAGACATAATGAAGGTTTTTTTTTGTACTACGGTAGTTTGATGTAGGAGCATCCTACAAATAATATATTATATTTAGTCTTAAAAGTTTTGATAGGTTTCAATTAGCATGTACCTTAAGACATTTAGATTTATTGGAGTGTTTTCCCTACGTTCTTTGAATTTTCAAATCTATTAATTTAAATGTATGATAAATTGTAAATATAATAAAGTTATACTAGAATATCCTATATATCTATGTGTATTTAGAGGTATTAGTTATCATAAAGATCATAACTGCTTGTGTAATCATCAATTTTCCTTCTAGAAGTCAACTTGTTAGCAATAGTCCAAAGGAGGAGGAAGAATCTTGTACGAGTTCAACCAATTTCTTAGCTTGGCATACACCTCAATAACTTGACAAGGATCATCCCTGGTAGAGTGGAGGTTAGAAAGGAATAATGCAAGCATAAATGGATTTAATTTCCATAATTTAGGGGACTAATGAATATATACCATAAAATGTAGAAAACTGTGATATATAGATTTGAAGAATTTAGAAGATTCATAATAAAACATGTTAATATTATTTTTCCCTGTGTGTGTAATATATAAAATTAATATTAAATGCTCCAGATCCTATAAAATGAAATTTAATGAGGAGTGATAGGGAAAATAAAAGATTTTTATTTTGGTTTCAATAAAATCCAGGTGACATTATATAATAAGTTCTTTTAATTTAAGCACATTTATTTTATCACCACTCTATAAATATTATATATTACCTATTTATTGGAGAATTCAACTTGAACTGATTGATAGTTAATATATTTTGATCTATGGTAAATTTGTTAAAGCATGGAATAAAAGTTTTAATTGTTTATTGTAGTTCAGATATTGGTTATTCCATTTACATGCAATTTGACACTACACTCTAGGTAAGTCAATCTACTTGGAATAATTGTAGTTAACAAAGTGATTATAAATTAGAAAGACTATGAAAGGTGTTGAATATATATTTTTCGATATCATCAATAATAATAGTGCATGTATAATACATATATTATGTATTAAATTTGTTCTGCTACTCATTAATTTGAAAAGATATAGAGCACTTTTCTTAAATTCATCATGTAAATTAAATTGACTAGAAAATAAATGCTTATAAATTATCCTAATATCCATGATTTAATTAATGGAAATAGGGTGATTCACTTTGTTTCTCTTTGTTCAGACCTTGAAATGGAAATAAAGTGATTTGTGATAAATGTGTTATGTATGGATCTGGTAATTTATAAAAGTGAAGTGTTCCATATCTAAATAGATCTGGTTGTTGCTTTTTATTTTTCAACTTATTGAATATAAAATTTTGAAGAAGTCAATTTCTACACAATTTTTTATTATTATATGTAGCACCTAATTATTTTGATATCAACTTGTAGAGGTGAAATGTTTAGATTGATTGATTGATTATGTGTGTGTGTGTGTGTGTGTGTGTGGGTGTGCATGTGTGTGTGCGTGTGTGTGCGTGTGTGTGTGTGTGTGTGTGTGTGCACGCGCGCGTGTGTGTGTGTGTGCGTGTGCGCACGTGCACGTGCACATGCGTGCGTGCGTGTGTGCGTGCATGTGTGTGTGTGTGTGTGTGTGTGTGTGTGTGTGTGTGTGTGTGTGTGTGTGTGTGTGTGTGTGTGTGTGTGTGTGTGTGTGTGTGTGTTTGTGTGTGTGTGTGTGTGTGTGTGTGTGTGTGTGTGTGTGTGTGTGTGTGTGTGTTCGTGTGTGTGTGTGTGTGTGTGTGTGTGTGTGTGTGTGTGTGGGTGTGTGTGTGCGTGCGCACATGCACGTGCGCGTGCGTGCGTGCGTGTGTGTGTGTGTGTGTGTGTGTGTGTGTGTGTGTGTGTGTGTGTGTGTGTGTGTGTGTGTGTGTGTGTGTGTGTGTGTGTGTGTGTGTGTGTGTGTGTGTGTGTGTGTTTGTGTGTGTGTGTGTGTGTGTGTGTGTGTGTGTGTGTGTGTGTGTGTGTGTGTGTGTGTGTGTGCGTGCGCGCACATGTGTGTGTACATGCGTGTGTGTGCACGTGTGTGTGTGTGAAGGGTGTGTTGTTATATGGATTTAAGTCGATCAACAATGAATAGATTATAGTTTGTTGAAGACAAGTGATTTCCTTAGATGTTCAATGCATGAGTATATGTATATTATCAATGGTGTGTTTTTATATGGAATTAAGTCAATCCATAATGAATGGATTGTACTTTTTTGAAGAAAAGTTATTTCCTTAGATATTCAATGCCTCTTTCATTAGGGATATGTATGCATGTTGTGGTATCCACAGATCAAAAAATGTTTCTACATAGTATTTATAATTGGATTTTAACCAAGTGGAGTATTTAGATTTCAATTGGAGGATTGAATTAATTATTTTATAAACAAATATATATAATAAAGAGTTTAAAGTATAGTGTTTTTAGTGTTTTATTGAATAATTTATTATATTTAGTGCACCATTAGGGTTTGATGCCTTTATAAAAATGGAACACTAAGGTCATGAGCATAATAAGTAGGATAAATAATAAAAAAAGAATTAATGATTAAGGGATATAAAAATTTAGGGATGAAATCACTATTCCCTAATTAATTGAATGAATAAATAAAATAAAATCATGTTGTTTTAGTTTTAAGAAAAGAGATTAAGTGTCTTAAGGTATGAATTAGGAAACTAGAAAATAATGAAGGTGGATTAGAGGTATTGGAAACAATGAATTAATAATAAACCACACACATATTAGAACCTATGGAAGGATAATTTGATCATACTATCACTCACCTATAATAATAAATATCCTTATGGAAATATTACCGCAGTAGCAAAGTATACTCTAAAAATAAGACAACCTGCTATCATAATTATTATGGGTACAAAGGTATGTGATTTAATAATTATTTATTTAATTATGAGAGAATATATATATATGATTAATAATTCATTTTCGAAATTATTAATTTAAATAAAAAAGTTTATAGAATATAGAATATCCATACCAACATACACTAGTGGACTCTGTAAAGAAGAATCATTTTTAAATATAGACTATAAGATCCATGATATACTAGTATAATGGTATATTCAATGAGTGAAAAAATAAGATGAATTGAAAATTTAAAGAGGCAGAGAAGTATTTGAATAAAAAATATGAATAAATCACTAGATTGAAGTAAAGGGTGAAAGAGATGAGCAAACTAACCATACAAATTATCAAAGGCATGCCACCTACAAGAGTATATTATCTTTATCTTGAAAATAAATGGTTAAAGTTTTAATATATTAAAATATAAATTGGTATTCTTACCACATTGGATGACCCTAATATATTATTTTGTATTTATGTTATAAGTTCTCTAGAGATGTATAATCAACTTTGTGAGCTCTACCTACATGACTATGTTGTTAAATTTGACCTTGAGTTGAATCACCATTTGAATGTATTAAACGTGTTGCTTAAATATTTTTCATAATATTTGATTAATGATAAAAATAAGGGAGACTAAATTCCATAATATCATGAGAAGGAAAATAATTATATGTTGATGGCAAGAGGGGAAGTCACCAACTCTTCAAAGATAGAAGAATATTGGGTGACATTGATGAAAGACATTGACATGGATGATAAAAGTTATAGAGGATAGGTAAAATATTAGAATAAATGATTAACACTCTTGGGATATATTATAAGGAAGCATTTACATACTATATATTAATATGGAATGAGCTTACCCATAGTCTTCAGAGAAAATATCCCTTTTAATATATAATTTTAGGGAAAAAACTTCAGTAACTGAAAATAACATTTCAGACTCCCCTTTTATGGTTTATAATTCTTAATTGGATAAGACATGAATATATTTATGATTATATTGAGACTAGGTTATGGAAGAGAATAGAAAATACTCATGGGTTTTATGAGAATTAATTGGGGTTCATCCAATCCTTTTGACTTTAAATAAATATGTGCTAAAATAATGATAATATTTTAAGTTTCTCACAGGCTAGAAACAAGTTATGTTGATGGGTGTGATGAGTATAATAATTGAACACTTCAAATATTCCCTTTTGACCACATATATCTATAATTTTATTTATCAAACTAAACTCTTTAACTCTTTTCAATTAAGATAAGCACTTAATGAATATGTTGTTTATATGTGTTATATTTTATGTTTAAACTAATTACTTATGAATAAAATAGAAGTATCGATCATCTACAATATCTTGGTATGATAACTAATAAATTAGTTTTGGATATTAAAGGGTAACTATCAGTAAACAAGG
>JARHVA010002895.1:515000-577500 GCA_037957365.1 Torreya grandis
ACTTAGGTTATGAGTAAATTATTTAGTAATTATAAAGTTATAAATATTCTCTAATATCCCTAAACATCAAACTATCTCATGACTAGTTTCTAGAGGTATGACTTTGTGTAGGGTTTTAGATGACTAAGTGTGAAGTTTAAAAAAATTAGTTTCAATAAATCTCTACTTATAATAATCACATGAAAATGTGATATTATCATCATGATAATGGTTTATTACATGTTCATCCATCCTGTATCCCTTTTTACCATCCAAAACTACATTCTCCTTTAGCTAGTCTTATTTGTAGATTGTCTTTAAATTAAAGCTATGTATATTAGGGAAATATGAGTTTCTTGTATGTGTCAATTAGTTTTTTAGGATTGAATTAAAATATTTTTATTCCATTTGAGGTCATTATATAATCTCAAACCTAAATGATATCACTCATGCCTTCATATGCCCCTATTCTTCTACCATCAACATTGCAGGTCACTTACAAGTTGTATTGTTACATGTTCACATGGGATTAATAGAACTATAGATCTCTAAAAAAAATCAGTATAACTTGAACAATTTAAAATACATTCAACCATTAATCTCTTGACTTGAACAATCACATTATTAAATTTTCATGTTATTATTATATCTAGGCTATAAGAATGGAGCCATAGGTCTTACTCAGACCTCATAAATATCCACCAATATTTGACACTTTATGGATTAAGGTCCCTTATTTTGAGAGATTAAGGTAAATGTTCCCATTTTTAACCTTTCAATTTTGTACCTCTCTACATGAGTTTCTTGAGGGACCTTGACTAACTTTATATCTTGAATTTATTCTCCATCCAACCTCCAACCTCTTTTCAATGGTTCAGTCCTATTATTGTCATATTGAATATCTATACAAAATTTTAATCTCTTCCCACTATTTTAATACCTAAAACTTCTATAGTATTATCACTTTTGTAGGTTTATATCTAGGTTTGACTATGGTAAACTAGATCATTTTTTTGAAAACCAAGTCCCCTTTTTAATGGATTAGTATACTATAGGCCCTAAAAGTGATGAATATCTATTATAGAGTTTAGAACATACAACTTGGCTATTTTTATATCATTTAACCTCCAACCTCTAAAACATATCTATTCAATATGCATTGTGCCTATAAAAGATAGTGAGGATCTAGGTCTATTATGACCTCAAACCATGTTTGCCTGTATTATAAATAGAGGTTATAAATTACATTAGACCATGAGTATATTCATGTCAAGTTGTTTTGAAAACTTTGATTCTACACCTTCACCTATAACTACCAAAACACTGCTCTATAGACCTTAATGGTGTTCACTTTAAACTCAAGGATGATCCTACCTATATATTCATATTCACACATGATAAATGATTTTAAACCATCATGGAAAGGAAGGAAATGTTATTCAAGCCCATATACAACACTTGGTTCACAAAAAATAATGACATTAAATAAGAAAACTAAAACCATTAGGAATGTAGAGGCAGTTTGGAGACAATAATAGTATTAGTGATTGTTCATGAATTATGGACCACCTATCCTAAAAATATGGCCATATAATGGAAATAAATAGGGACCCCTAATATCCATTGAGTGAACTCACTTCAATTCTCCTCCTTTTGTCCATACTAAAGGAAAACTTTTTGACCTTATTGACTTGCCCAAGAGAGCAATAGAAGAGAGAAAATGGTTTTTATCAAATTTGGATTTATTAAATATTCTTACATTTGGAAACAAACTATGGTGATCTCAAAATACTTTATTGCATCCTTCACATTTGTCATAAGAGTTGAATAGTCTGCATAACTACTTGAAATGACCCTATTTGTAGTTGATCTCCTCATTATATGTTGAACCTACCACATTTAAATTTGAAACCTATTCCTAACACTTACCTAACTTTTATTACATTATATATCCTCTTTAAACACTTTTAATTCATTTAAAAACCATACACCTTCAGTTAAAGTGACTAAAAGGTAGCCTAATATGACATAAGACCAACTATGTAAATGTGATAGAGATAAAACATATTATTTAACATTAAAAACATGAATTAACCCCACTTAGGACCATGGTGGACATTTCAAACTTATAAAGACCCTATTCAATTTTGAAAATGTAGGGTGGTTGATTTAATTTGACCTAAGGGTAAAATAGTCAACATTATGATGATTTCTTAAGGGTAACATGCTTGTTATGAGAAGGACTATTTGCCTTCTCCTATCCTTAGGAAATGGAGTCACCCATACACTACACTTGACACTTTAATGCCTCTAAAATTAAAACACACCAAAAAAAATAGATAAAAAAACATTCAAATCAAGACATAAAACATAAACTTGTGCTCTTGTGAACACTTAGGGAAAACCATAAATAACTCAAAGGAAAACACACTTCTATCCTAATATGTACAAGACATCAAAACAATTGATGTGAAAAAAACTTCTCATTGATTCAACTAGGCTCAAATTCTTTCATCATTATTTCTCCAAAAAACCAAACTCTTATATGATACATACTTGTCAATTAACACCTACTTATACGGATATTAAATGACTTACCATTGATGTATATTCTATTGACTACAAGTGTACCACTTAGAGATCTCAAGAACACTCCATCTAACTCTCTAAGAGTCTTGTTTCTATTTTTAGTTGGCTTTTTATTCATCATATTTAATTAACACACCTAAATATGATCATTGGGAGTCATCAAGGCCTTCTCAACTTTAGAGGTGTTTGACTCATGGTATGTTTGTTTTGAGGAGTCATCAAATCTATCTTTTGATCTATCAGGCACTTCCTAATATACCAAAGTTGTTTATTTCTTGGTAGGGATCTCACACTCATCCTTTTGTTCATTAGGAACATGGTGGACATCATCATTATGTCTATATCCTTTTTGAAAATTTGTAGACTTACTCACCTCCTCAAACTCCTACACTATGGCATTGAATTATTACCACATGTCATCTACTTCTTCTTGAGGATCATGTCAAAAAATGTTCTCTTCCTTGGTAGACAAAAATGAGTGCTCACTAAGACTATCATGCTTACTTACATTTGGTATATTCACATCATGATCCATGTGAAAAATATAGTTACCCCATGTAACTTTCTCGAGACTATCATTAATATCTTCCTCAAGAATTCCATCACATTCTTCATGGAGTATGTAAGTACCAGGGCCTATTTCTTCACATCCATATTTCTCAACTCCCCATTCATCATGTTACAAGTCATATATGCCATTATAAAGTGTTAGAGGTTTTTGATCATTTGGAAGATCTTCTTCCTTAATGATATTGTAATTCACATTAGATGTATAAGGCACATATGGTTCTACATGAAAACTAGATAGAGGCTTAGATTAGACTATCATTATTTCACTATATCTAGTCCTAAATGCCATGGTGGACCAATATAAAGTTAAATAACCTCCAATATTAGAATTTAACCCTATTGACAAGAAAAGTGCAAAATGAGGTGGCACATAAACAACCTCAACACCTTCAAAAATGGTGAAATTAAGACAAACATGAAGAATAAGTTGCAAACCTTTGATTATGGTAATGGTCTTGGTAATTGACCCATCCAATTCTAGAACTCCCTTAGAATGAGGTTCATACTTCAAGTTAAATTTATCAACTACTTGTTTGGGCATGACACAAGTGTTATCTCCACTATCAATAAGACAATTATGATCCAAAGCATATCTAATGATGATATATAGATATAATGGGGTGATTTTTCTACCCTTTAAACTTTATTTTACTATCTTTCACTAGGATTCAAAGTGTTTGTCAAGTTTGCCTCTTTCCCACTAGGTTTCTTGGATGTCAAGCTAAGTTTTGACATCTCATCTTGAATTAGGTATGCTTGTCCAAGTATTAATAATGTATCCCACATTAACACATTCACATGAGACCTCTTCATTTTCAACACAATGTTAGTAAAAGAGCCACTAACCTTAGCTTGTCCACTAGTAGGAATAATATTTCCTATGCCTTGAGAATTCTAAGGTGTGAGATATTTCATAGTATTCTAAATTCCTTGATCAACCTATGTATTTGGAATATCAGTATACATACCTTCCATTTGGGATGTTTGAACATTAATTAATTGACCATTAGTATCCACATGAACTTATTCAGCTGCCTTTCACTTGATCCTTGTTTTTTTCAACTATAAGACTTACATCTATGTTTGTTATGCCCTTAACCATTAGTGTGTCTAGAGATATGTGTGGCTAACTTGTGGCTTACATACCTCTTTTATATAATTATTACATTTATCTATGTTCTTAGATAGGCCATCCTATGTAATAACCTTGTCTAAGTAGACTATATATAGGAGGTAGTGGTTAGTCATTATTGATTATGTTAAATATTCTACTATGAGTTCATTGTTGTGGATGTTGTCCCCTCAAAGTGGATTTGCTAATTATTCATTATTCTACTCTGGTATCAATTATTGATGTGTGATATCTCATATTTTCTTATTCTATGTGAAAATCTAAGTAATTTCATTATAAGTGGTATCAGATCTTTAATTTGGGCAAGTTTCTTGTGGTATTTTTTTGGATCTATCAAGGCATGGCTTATGGGAGTTGGGAGTGAAAAACATAACTTGCAATCCATGAAGAATTAACTTTTTCCATCATCATAGTATTTATCAAAATGCTTTTTTGAAAAAAAATATTTAAAAAAAAAGAGTCTAGAAAAAAATTCCCTTTGCATAATTAAAATCATTGGATTCATCTTGCTACACTTTTTTGGTGCTAAAATGTTTACCCTATTATGTAAAGGTAGTTATTAGATTCATCTTGGCAAGGTGATATCAATAGTAACATCTCTTGGTACACTTTTTTTGAGGTAAAAACCCTCCTAGGAGTTGTATAAGGTAGGTCCTAGTACTTGGGGAAGAAAAGGGGGGAAAGAAACTCCTAAGACTCCTTTTGTCGATGACATGGAATCTAGAACTTTAGATTTAGTGATTTCTTAACTGTAGGCAGACATAAAGAACTTGGTAAGGCATGGTGACTTTGTTGTAGTCTAAGCTGATGGTTCAAGAATGTGTGGAGAGATTAACGGGTTCACAATAAATTACATCATATCACTATGAAATTGGCTACCCTTATATCTCAATTTTAGCCCAACAACCGTCCACTTCAACATTCAAATCCTCTTCTCAACACCAAAAACTCCCATACTGGTATGAAATTGATGTTGCCAAATGTGTACATGAAAAATTTTAATGGTAAGGATCCTCTCACTTAGATTACCCAAATTGAGAATTTATTTGAGATGCATCAAACCCCTAGTTCCTAGAAGTTGATAGTGGCATCTCTATATCTAAAACATGAGTAATTCATTTGTTATAATTGGTTATGTGCTTAAAAGAAAAAGAATGGTGCTCCTATTATATGGTGTATTTTCACTAAAGAGTTGTTGGCTCATTATCATAATAATGTCTTTGAGAACTATTTTAGCCAATTACCCAAACTGGGGTAATTAAGAACTATGAAGGATTAAATTCATCAATTTCATAATCTCTCTTTATGGGTAGAAGATATCATTGAGGAAAATTTGACTAATCTATTTTTGGGTAGCCTCAAAGATAACATCCGATTTGAGGTTGAAATGATTAACCCAAAATTTGTATCATAAACTATCCCTAGGGCACATATGGTAGAATAAAAAGAGATGGTCAAAAGGAAATCTTTCACTACTGATCATGATCACACCTTTCTAGCACCATCATTTCCACATCCTAGCAGATTAACACAACAACAAATTGAGTACAAGTGATCTAAAGGGTTGTGTTATGGTTGCGATAACAAATGGATAAAATATCATCATTATGTTGAAAATAAACTATTTTACATTGAAGGTGCCAATGATGATGAAGATGATGAATAAGTACATGGTGAGGATGTAGAAGATCCTAAGGAGGAATCTAAAGACACTCAACCTACTATTTTTTGTCATGCCCTTTTAGGTATCAGTACTCCCTAAAATCTTAAGGTGATGGGTTTCCTTAATAAATATAAGGTCATTATCTTGATTGATTCTAGGAGCACACACAACTTCATCAAGAGTAAGTTGGTTACTCATTTAAACTATTTCATTTATTTAGCTCTAGAATTTTAGGTTATGATTGAAAATGGTGGTACTATTAGTTGTTTAAGAAATTGACATAGTATTAAGCTGGTCATGGGATACTCCTTTTTGGATTCTCCTATGTTTTCTATTCACATGGGTCGAGCTGATATTATTCTAGGAGTATAGTGGCTCACCACTTTGGAAACTATTGAGATGAATTTCTAAGAATTATTCATGTATTTTCATAATAAATAAAGGACATTTGAGGTAAGGGGATTAAGGGTTAAATATCCATAACTTTTTAGCTCCCATCAAATGACAAAGATTCTCCATAAGGGTGTTGAAGGATTTTTAGCTCACTTATTTTCCATGGAAATATAGCCAACTCAACCATCTCTACCTCTTGATCTACAACAAGTGATTAAATCCCATTTTATTGTTTTTGGGGACTTGCCAAAAGGACCTCCACCTACCTACATGCATGATCATGCTATCAAACTTATTTTTAGTAGTACACCACCCAACATCAAGGCATATAGGTGTCCTTATGCCTAGAAAGGTGAAATTTAAAATATGGTACAAGAGATGTTGGATGTATAAATCATTTTCCATAGGCAAAGTGAATATTCTTCACCAGTTGTCATGGTGAGAAATAAATATGACACCTATAGGATGTGCCCCGACTACAGAGAACTCAATAAGTACACTATCAAAGATAAGTTTCCTATTCTTTTCATTGATGATTTTATAGATGAATTGAATGGTGATTTTTATTTTACCAAGTTAGATCTATGTTTTGGGTATCATCAAATCCATATCCATGATGAAGACATACCCAAAATAGCTCTTAGGACTCATGAGGGCCATTATGAATTTATGGTTATGCCTTTTGGTCTAAAAAATGCACCATCTAATTTTTAGAGTTTGATGAACACTAGTTTTAGGTCATTTTTGAGGAAATTTGTTTTGGTATTCTTTCATGATAGCCTCATTTAGAATAAAAATTGGGAAGATGATTTGCAACATGTGAAACAAGTACTCTCCATTTTGTAACAACATCAATTGTATGCCAAAATTTCCAAATGTACTTTTGGGTCTTGTGAGGTTGAATATTTGGATCATTTGGTTTGTTTATGAAGGAGTGAATTTGGATCCTAAAAAAATCCAAGCAATAGTGGACTAGCCAATTCCTAAGACACTCAAGAAACTATAGGGATTTTTGGGGCTAACTAGTTACTATCATAGGTTTGTAAAAAATTATGGTAGTATTATAGCCCAACTCACCTATTTGTTGAAGAAATAATACTTTTAGTGGACTAATGTAGCTAACTGGGCATTTGAACAATTAAAATTGGTTATGTACACTACTCCAGTATTAGTCACTCTTCATTTTATCAAGACTTTTGTAGTTAAATGTGATGCATTTAGGTATGGTATGGGTGTTGTACTCATGTAAGAAGGTAGACCACTTGCATTTGAAATTCATGAACTAAAGGGTAAAAATAATCACAATCCCATCTATGAGAAGGAAATGATGGCTATTTTGCATTCAGTCAAACAATAGAGACCTTATTTTATGGGTCATCACATTTAGGTAAAGATTGATGATGATAGTCTCATATATATTTTGGAAAAATGGTTGTCATCTGAAGAATAATAAAAATGGGTAACTAAAATGTTAGGCTATGATTTTGAAATAGTTTACAAAAAAGTCAAGGACAATGTGGTGGTTAATGCACTATCTAGAAAGGATGAATTAGTGGAGGCATTGCTATGTACCATAACCATTTTACAAGAATAATGGATAGACAAAGCATGATCAAAATGGGAACATGATAGTGCTACCCATGATTTGATTCAAAATATTTATTAAGGTTTAGGTGGATTTGAGAAATTCACATGGAAGGGTAATGTATTATGGTATAAATATAGATTTTACCTATGTAAGGATTCTTTTCTTAAACAAAAAATCCTTCAAGAACTTCATGTAACTCCAATTGAGAGTCATTCAAGATTTTTGAAAACCTATCGTAGAATCAAGCAAGATTTTTTTTAGGAAGCACTCAAGGGGGATGTCCAAAAATATGTGGCTGAATGTATGATATATCAACAAAACAAAGGAAAAAAAATAAAAAACCCATGTCTTTTATATCCCTTATCCATCTCTAGACAACATTGGGAAGAGGTATCTATGGAATTCATTATAGGGTTACCAAGATATAATGGTCAAAATGTTATCATGGTTATTGTGGTTTGTTACAGTAAGTATTCTCATTTTTGTTCTTTATCACATCCATTTTTTTCTAGTATAATAGCTGTTACTTTTCTCAATATAGTTCAAAAACTACATGGGACCCTTAAGATCATTGTTAGTGATAGATATCCCATTTTCACTAGTAATTTTTGGACTAAGTTATTTACATGTTTAGGCACCTAATTGGCTCATAGTTCATCATATCATCCTAAATCTGATGAAAAAATGAGGTAGTAAACAAATGTCCAGAAGGATATCTCTATTGTTTTGTTTTGGATAAACAAGATAAATGGGTTCATTGGTTACCACTTGATGAGTGGTGGTATAATACTTATATTCCTAATTCTTCCAAAATGTCTCCCTTTGTGGCACTATATGGATACCACCATCCATCCATCACTTCAACCATGAAGGTCCATCCTAAGGTTCATGTAGTTGAATAACATATTATCCATCAATAGGAAGTCCTTGTAAGTTTGCATAAAAACTTAGCTATGGCCCAGAATCACATGAAGTAATAAGTAGACCATCACAGAAGTGAGAGGCATTTTGAAATTGGTGAGTGGGTCTTTATTCACTTGAAACCATATAAGTATATGTCACTAAAGAAACATAAAAAGGATAACAAGTTATTCCTTAAGTATTATGGGACTTATCAGATCTTACAAAAAATTGGTAGTGTGGCCTACAAGTTATAGTTTCCTTCATCCACTCATATACATCTAGTATTTCATGTGTCATGCCTAAATAAAGTCATTGAACATAAAGTTGTCATTCAAATATAATTACCAAAATTGGATGAGGAAGGTAGAGCTATTCTTGATCTTGAGGTGATCCTTCACATGTGCACTAAGTAGCTACATTAAAGAGTGATTAAAAAGTACCTAATCCAATGGAAGAATCTACCATGTGAAGATGCCACTTTGGAGGATGAAGAATTTATGCAACAACATCTATAGTTTCCAAAACATTGAGGACAATGTTGTTTTGAAGTGGAGGGGATTTATATGCCCTTAACCATTGGTGTATTTAGGTATATGTGTGGTTGACTTGTGTCTTATATACCTCTTTTATCTACTTGTTACATTTCTTTATGTTCTTAGATAGGTCAGCCTATGGAATAACCTTGGCTAGGTAGACTATATATAAGAGGTATTGGTTAGTCTTTATTGATTATGTTAATTATTATTCTATTTGTTCATTGTTTTGTAGGTTTCCCCCTCTAAGTGGCTTTGATATATTATCTAGTATTCTACTCTACTGTCAATTATTATTGTGTGATCTCTCATATTTGCTTATTCTGTGTGAAAATCTAATTAATTTCATTACAATACTTAATTGGTCTTCATAATTTATAGAACATGAGTCATATTACTACAAATTAACCAATATATACCCCACTTGAGCACTCTTACCATTATTTTGTGCTCCATTTGTTACCTCATCTTAAGTCATAGTTGGCATAGTTTCCAAACTTACCATGAAGGCTTGTTTGAAGGACTCATTAGCATAGGAATATGGATCATGAGTTTGATTCCATGAAGGTTGAATAACATGATCTTGATCAAGATTGTTTTGATTAGGCACTAATTCCCTTGATGTGGAAGGATCATTGGGATTATATCCATTTTATGACTTTGTTTGAACCAACTACCCTTGACCTTGAGGACGACCTTAGAAAGGTAATATATTACCTTGATAGTTAGGGTAGGACTAATTAGGTTGATAGTGGCTTTGTAAATTCCTTAATTACTAATGTTGAATGATCTTATTTAGACCTAAGATCTCTTTCTTCATAGCTCTCATTATTTATGCCTCATTAGATTTACCTGATTGACTAAAGGCAATAGGCTTATGTTTAGGTGTAAGAATGGGTGAAATAATAGGCGTAGATTTTTCTAAATCAATGAATAGAGGATTGAGAGGTTTTGGGGCAATATAATTATCTTGAATCAAATAATTCTCTACCCTAATGGCCACTTCATAGGAATTAGGCAATGTGATCCCTCCCATAGATTGTATCATCATAGCAATATCACTATCAAAAGATTTTCAGAGACTAAATGAAAGTATGGTGAGATATAAATCTAACCAAGATTGGGATCCTATCCCATGTCTTATGAACATTTGTTTTGAAGACTTGGATGAATTCTTGAGGTGTTCTCCTTATGCTAGTTAATTACTCAGTCAATGATAAGTTGTCACTCTTGTCTTCAAATATTATCTTCAAAGCATCTCCCAACACATCCCATGTGGTTATTGATTTAGGGGATAATTTACCATACCATTAAAGATATTTAACTTTGAAAGAGATATCCAACAACTTGATTTATATGTTCTCTTCAATGATGTGATGGATATTATATAATTTAGTAATGTTTATTATATACTCAATAGGGGTAATGGCAGTCTCACTGGTGTATGAGGGAACACTATTAAGGTCAGATATGGGAATGTCATCATAGTGGGAAAGTCTTAGATGAATATATCCATTGAAGGCAACAAAGGGTAGGTTCATTGACATGGTAGGTTTAGGAATTTTCAAGAATGGGTCAATAAAATACTTTATTAAAGATTTATGAGCAAGGTATGACTTCTTTGGGTAAGGATGGGTGTTATCAAATCTATTTTCTTTGTATTAATAACGAGGTAGATCTTGCAATTCAAAATTAATGACTTTGGTAAGAGATATTGTGTTTAACTTAATCATGAAAGAGTGTACTAATCTATAACCAAGATTCAAATATTGGAGTCACCAGATACTACAAGAAGTAGGATATTATAACTTCTTATTGTCAAGACCAACATCCACCATGAACAACCTTCTTGGACTTCATGTCCCACTGGGTATGCCAAAACTATTATATCCTATATTTTCACCCTATATAATTCATATAAACCTTCTCAAATTTGGGTTAATATGGAACTATCTATGCCTATAGATAAGTTAGTATAAGAGATAGATCTCTATATTTAAAATGGATAGCTCCCTTGATCTATCTCGTAGGATCACACACTAAACTAGAATAATCATTATTTGTGATGAAAATAGAAGAAGGAAACATAACTTAACCTATACTAATGAAGGCGATACACTAAATATAAGTCCACAAACATACTTTCATTTTTACTAAGAAAGAATACTTATAAAACTAACCTCAACTAAATGTTCTTCTAGCATAAGTGTTTCTACATGAAGGCAAATTGTTTTTCATATATATAGGTGGGTGAAAATGAGGTCTAATATTAGAAACTATTAGTATCTCTCAAACTTCAAAACATAATTAACAAACACATACACTTCATGAGACCTATTAGAAGAGATGCTAATATTCACACAATGCTTACAAGAGAAGAATGGAAGCAAGGATAAGACATTCATCACTTATCATCCAAATACACTACTTTAAATATTTAGAAAGAGTTTTAGAGAGAAAATAAATCTCATTAGTTTATTCAAAGACAATTCAAGATGCCAAACTAGTAAGTTTTTTCCATACCAATTTTCAATCCTTTATAATGCCAAAATGACATGAATATATAGAACATAGGAGAGGAGAGAGAAGAAGTGAAGTTGGAAAATCACAATGCCAAGTTTTAAGGCTTGAAATATAGTTATAATCAAATAAAAGAGAGTTAGGTATTATGTCATGAGGTCCTCTATGATAAGTGTCTATATGAAGAATGACACCTTCTTGAATTTGGCATAGAGATCTCCATATCCTTAAAACTACCTTGATGATGAGGAGTCCACTTAACTATTCAAAACTATCATATAATTTCTTGACACATATAATATAAATTAGGAGGTTGGAAACAATATTGTGAAATTATTTATACACTCCTAAACTAATGAACTTCTTTGTGGCACTTGTCAATCACTCTATTACAATTTCTCACTATCCCTTTAGGCCTGATTCACACACTTGTCACTTAAGTGACCTATATATGCTCATGGATATTTGTTTCAATGGAATGAGGCATATTTTCAATACCTATTTTTCTCTAGTCTACCAAATAGACCTTAATGAAACTCCAAACCACACTTATCATCTCCAATTTTGGTAGTCACTCACTTTCTCACTATTCTATCCAAGACTACCTACAATGAGTAACTTAGAAAATGGGTTTATATGTATCACCAAGGTGATACTTGAGTTTGAAGAGTTAGATAAAGTCTCTAAAGACATTATAAAATGATTTTCAATCACCTATTCCTTTCTTCACCTTCAATTCAATTCAAAACATATATAAAACACGATATTAAGCATGCCCATATAAGTGATACTATAAAATGACTAGATGGTGAGGATCACGAGAGATTTTCAAACAAGTAAAAGTCATATTCATATCTAATTAACCAATTTTTTATGTATCTCCCTTCAAATCTTCTTCATTGGGTTCATATAAGGGTTTTAGGTCATTTAGCTTGTTAATAATGATTCATAAAAGTTAGAGGCTCAACCCTTGAAATAATTTCACTAAGCTAAATTTTAATATCCATATCAACTACCCCTAACTACTTGAGGCACTATATAGATTGTACATATAATTATGATTAAAATAAAATGGATCTTGAGCTCTTACAATGAATTTATGAACATCTATGAGACCAAATTAGGCCAAAATTATTAGTCCTATATTGTTATATATAAAAAAGGGTCTATTTAGATTTCCACTCTCCATTAAAGGTTTTTAAAGTACTTAATATCATATGGTCATGAGAGTGAAGTTAGACACTATAAGGGTACATGTTTAGGTATAGGCCTAATAGGCCTAGATTGTGTATTATAAGTATTTGACCCTTTTGAGTGCTGGAAGTGGATATAGGTGCTATTTCACCTTTATTAATATTTATATAAATATTTCACATCATTATACATTGATTCAATATTCTTTATTTCATCCTTTTCACCATTCATACATATTAGGTGTGTGCTGGAAATATTCTCATTGATGTCAAAGGTTTAGCATTATTGGTGATAAAGGCCCCATTGCATTTAATATTGTTTATCTTGGCTAATGTGAGTTAATATTTACTTAATATTAACTAATATATTTTTGGTTGCATATGAGACAAAAGAAGGGCCCATGGAGAAGTTGAAGAGCCATGGGGTAAAGACAAAAGAAGGATGGGATGCATTTTCCCATGAAAAGTCATCTTGGGGAATACCAAGAGTCACCAAGTGAAGACAAAAGAGTAAGGGCACAATTTCTCATGAAGGGACACTTTGAGTAATACGAAGAGTCACCAAAGATAAGGACAAAAGTGGGAAGGACGTTTTTGGTCATGAAGGGTCACCACATGACTTTTCAAAGGCTTGAATGTGAAGGGTCATACAAGATTGGTGCCATTTTCCATGAGGATTGAAGGGTCACAAAGGGGGAAGGCCAAAGGTCATTTGGAAAGCTATAAATAAAGGCTTGAGAAGCCATTTGTAACATGGGAGATAGAGGTTGACTTGATATTGTAATATCTAGCTTAAAAGAGCAATTGTGAGAGATGAATATGATTTGTATTTGTTATATCTAACTTAGAAGAGCAAAAGTGAGAGAGATAAAAGAGATGTTGTATTGATCTATCATTTGTTGAGATAGCAAAATTGAGAGATAGGTGCGTGGTATACACAAAGGGGTTGGTGCTCCTATGGGTTGGTGCTCACGAATTTTTTCTGGGTTGGTGCTCGGCAAAGGGGTTGGTTCTCTCGTGGGTTGGTGCTCACGAATAGTAGCTGGGTTGGTACTCGGCAAATGGGTTTAAAGATCTTGTGGGTTGGTGCTCATGAATTATAGCTGGGTTGGTACTCAACAAAGGGGTATGGTGCTCTTGTGGGTTATTTCTCATGAATATACTTGAGATTGTTCTCTATGGTTTTCCCACATTGGGTTTCCATGTTATATCTAGTGTCTCTCTCTATCTTGTGTGATGTTTATTGTTTGAGTTTTATTTCATATCTTGAATGTTTGATTAAGTGGAATTTGATAAAGGGAAAGTTTTATAAGATATATGATATACTGATTCATCCCTCCCCTCTCAGTATATCCAATGCTTAATAATTGGTATCAGATCAGGTTCCTTTTTGAAAAGTTTTATAGCTTGAAGGTAGATCAGGAAAGCATGATGGCTGGGTCATAGGAAGGATTTTCTACAAATAAGGCACCTTTATTTGATGGGATGAATTATGATTTTTGGAGCATGAGAATGAAGGTTTACTTGATGGCCCTTGGATTTGACATATGGAAATCAGTGGTGGAGGAATATGAAGAGGCATAGACATCTACAATTACTCCAATAGAAAAGAAGGCAAGTGAATGTAATGCTAAAGCTTTAAATGTTATTTTATCTGGTTTATGTGAATCTAAATTTGTTAAAGTTATGTAATGTAAATCTGCTCATGAAACTTGGGTAAAACTTGAGAATAATTACAAAGGTGATGGAAAGGTTTAGCAAGCTAAGTTATAGACTTTTAGAAGGTAGTTTGAATGTTTGAAGATGGAAGAAGAAGAAGATATAACAAGTTATCTTTTTTGAGTTGATCAAGTCATAAATTAGATTCAAGGTCTTGGAGAAACATTGGATGAGTCAATGGTGGTGCAAAAGGTTTTGAGATCTCTACCAATGAGATATGATGTAAAGGTTTCGACAATTGAGGAGATGAAGAATTTAGCCAAGATAAAAATGGATGAGCTTCATGGTATTCTCACAGCATATGAGATGCAAAAAGAAAAAGATAAACCCTCAAAGAGAGAGGTGGATTTCAAGACATCAAAGAAGGAGAAAGCTAAGATTCAAGAATCAAGTGATAGTTTCAGTGATGATGAAGATGAAAATGGAGCACTTTTCATTTGCAAGCCAAAAAGAGGAATAGGTAAATATCAAGGAAAATTACCTTTTAAATGTTTTAATTATGGAAAGATTAGACATTTTTTAGCTAGATGCCCAGATAAAGTTAAATATGAGGAAGAAGAAAAGCCTACATACAAGAAGAATTTGAAAGGCAAATCTAAGAAAGGATTCGAGAAGAAGAGCCTGTATTCTAAAGATCCTAGCTCAAGTGAAGATAGTCGAGTCAGTGATTCAGAAGAAGAGATTTTCATGGCCATACATGATAATCAAGAAGAAGAAGAGGAGGAAGATGAAGTAGATATGGAAGGAGAACTCAATTGTGCTCTAGAAGAGTTAAAAGCTATTGAGAAGAAGAATCAAAGATTAAAGCACCAGATCAAGAAAAAATGAACAAGAGTTAAAGGAAATGATTGAAGATCTACAAGCACACTTTGAAGAAGCCAAGAAGAATGAAGATCTCACAGCATAGTTGGAAATAGCAAGAAAATATTGTGAGAGGTATGTTATTGAAATTACATCTTTAAAAGAAGATATTAAGAAAGCAATCAGTGATAAACTAGTTAGTGATTCAAAATTTGAGGATAGCACTAACATGCTGAATAAGATATTGGAAAGTCAAAAACCATATTAAGATAAGATAGGGATCAGTTTTGAAAAGAAAAAGAGCTATGCTGAAGCTCTTACACAAGAGGAAAAAAGGGGGGAGAAGTGAAGAATATAGAGGACATTCCAAACAGAGAAGGATATAAGGAACAAAGCTATAAAAGGTAATCAAGTTAGAGATATATAGATAGGTCTTATTTTTATGGATATTAGTTTTATTATAATGGATATGGTCACAAGAAATTAGAATATAGAAAAAGAGCTAACAATTTTAGAAATAAGGAGAAGGAAAGTCAAGTAGAGTCAAGTAGAAGCCATAATTCTTTTGCTCCTCTATCAAGCTTTGATGAAGAGACCATAGTATGCTACAAGTGCAACAACTTCAGACACATAGCTTGGTATTATAGAAGCGTGTTTGAGTTAGTAAAGAAGGATTAGAGTATCAAAGCTCCATTCATCAAGAAGAAGAATTAGAGTGTCAAATATCCAATCATTAGGAAGAAGGTCTAGACATATTCATGGTAGAAGAAACAATCTAAAGATTCAATGATGGTTCAGACAACACTGCATGTAAGAGTTAAAGATTAGCCATGGTTAATTGATACCAGATATTTGAGGCATATGATAGGAGATAAAAGTAAATTCATATCTCTAAAGAAGATCAATGGTGGTATAGTGAGGTTTGGAGATAAAACCACTGCCAATATAGCCGAAAAAGGTACTTTGAGTTTGGATTATGGTAGAACTAAGACTAAAAATGTTTTGTATGTAAAAGGTCTTAAGCATAATATATTGAGTGTTAGTCAAATTTGTGATCAAGGATACACATTAAGGTTTCATGCTGAAGGTTGTGAGATTAGAAGAAAAGATTCAAATGAGTTGATTACAGATGCTCAAAGGATAGGGAACAATGTATATGTATTATCAGATATCTTCTCAAAGGCATGATCAAAGGACACATTCAAAGATCGGTGAGAGGAGTTGGGAGTAATTTCTATTACTTCTTGCCATTGATGTTTAGCATCAAGTCAGGGAGAGCTAAGTGTTAGCTCTAGGTAGGTCCTTTGCCATTAATGTCAAAGGGGGAGGATAACAAGTACAAGTACAGGTGTAGAAAATAGGTATAAGGAATAGGTACAGGTTGCTACAGTAAGGGGGAGTTACTGTATGTTTTCAGATGATAGGATGTGAAGGTGACATGATGTGGTAGTTTTAGGATTGAGGTTGCCATCAATGACAAAGGGGGAGATTGTTGGAAATATTGTCATTGATGTCACAGGTTTAGAATTATTGGTGATAAAGGCCCCATTGCATTTAATATTGTTTATCTTGGCTAATGTGAGTTAATATTTATTTAATATTAACAAATATATTTTTAGTTGAATATGAGACAAAAGAAGGGCCCATGGAGAAGTCGAAGAGCCACAGGGTAAAGACAAAATAAGGATGGGATGCATTTTCCCATGAAGAGTCATCTTGGGGAATTCCAAGAGTCACCAAGTGAAGACAAAAGAGTAAGGGCACAATTTCTCATGAAGGGACACTTTGAGGAATATGAAGAGTCACCAAAGATAAGGACAAAAGTGGGAAGGACGTTTTTGGTCATGAAGGGTCACCACATGACTTTTCAAAGGCTTGAATATGAAGGGTCATATAAGATTGGTGCCATTTTCCATGAGGATTGAAGGGTCACAAAGGGGGAGAGCCAAAGGTCATTTGGAAAGCTATAAATGAAGGCTTGAGAAGCCATTTGTAACATGGGAGATAGAGGTTGATTTGATATTGCAATATCTAGCTTAGAAGAGCAATTGTGAGAGATGAATATGATTTGTATTTGTTATATCTAGCTTAGAAGAGCAAAAGTGAGAGAGAGGAAAGAGATGTTGTATTGATCTATCATTTGTTGAGATAGCAACATTGAGAGATAGGTGTGTGGTATACACAAAGGGGTTGGTGTTCCTATGGGTTGGTGCTCACAAATTGTTGCTAGGTTGGTGCTCAGCAAAGGGGTTGGTGCTCCTGTGGGTTGGTGCTCATGAGTAGTTGTTGGGTTGGTGCTCGACAAAGGGGTTTGAAGCTCCTATGGGTTGGTGCTCACGAATTTTAGCTGGGTTGGTACTTGGAAAAGGGGTATGGTCCTATTGTGGGTTGTTTCTTACTAATATACTTGAGATTGTTCTCTATGCTTTTTCCCACATTAGGTTTCCATGTTATATCTGGTGTCTCTCTATCTTTTGTGATGTTTATTGTTTGAGTTTTATTGCATATCTTTAATGTTTGATTAAGTGGAATTTGATAAAGGGAAAGTTTTATAAGATATATGATATACTGATTCACACCCCCCTCTCAGTATATCCCATGCTTAACAGTCTTTAGACTTGATTAACTATGAAGTGCCTCATGGTTATGACAAAATAGAGGAAAACTACCTTGTTGATATGGCCAAAATGATACCATGTAATTCTATATTATTTTTTGATGACATTATGTACCAAGTCTATAGTTCTGAAAATTATCCAATAGCCCTCAACATCAAATTTTCTAATGACCAGTTTCTAGAGGTATAACTATGTGCAAGGTTTTGGATGACTAAATGTGAAGTTTTAAATACTTAGTTTAGCTCAATCTATACAACTTAAAATAACATTAAAATGTCATATTATCATCATGATAATGGTTTCTTATGTGGTCATCCATTTCATATCCCTAATTATCATCCAAACTTGCATTCTCCATTAGCTAAGCTAGTTTACAGACTGTCTTCAAATTGTAGGTGTGCATATTAGGGAAATATGAGTTTATTGTAGGTTTTTATTAGTGTTTGAGGATTGAATTATACTCTTTTTATTATATATGAGGTAATTATGGAATATAAAACCTAAATGAGCTCACTCTTACCTGCACATGCCCTTATTCTTCTACCATCAACACTATAGGTCACTTGTAAGTTGTATTGCTACATGTTAAATTGAGCTTAATAGCATTGTTGCTCTTTGAGAATATTTAATATAACTTGAATGAGTTAGAATCCATTCAACCATTATTATCTTGACCTAAATAATCACCTTCTTGAATTTGAATGTTATTATTATATCTAAGCTGTAAGAATGAATCTATGGGATTACTCAAACCTCATATACGTTTACCAATAGATGACACTTTGTGGATCAGAGTCCCTTCTTAAGAGAGATAAATGTAATTATTCCCATTTATTAATTTTTATTTTTTTACCTCTCTACATGTGTTTCTTAAGGGATCTTGACTGACTGTAGATCTTGAATTTTTTCTCCAACCAACCTCCAACCTATTTTCAATGGCTCAATCTTATTATTTTCATCTTAATTATCTCTTCAAAATTGGAATCTCTTCCCACTTTCTCAATACCTTAGAACTCTATAGTATTCTCACTTGTATAGGTCTCTATCTAGGTTTGACTATGGTAAATAGTATCATTGTTTTGAAAACCCAATCCTCTTTTTAATGGATCTATATACTATAAGCTTTGAAGGTGATGAAGATATATTATAGAGTTTATAATGTATAACTTGGCTCTTTCTCAAATCATTTAACCTCCAACCTCTGAGACATATTTATTCAATATGCATTTTGTCTATAAAAGATAGTGAGGATTTAGGTCTATTATGACCTCAAACCATGTTTTCCTGTATGATAAACTGAGCTTATAAATCACATTACACCATGAAGGTATTCATTTTAAATTATTTTAAAAACTTCCATTTCACATGTTCACCTGTAACTACCAAAACACTACTCTACAAACCTCAATGATGTTCACTTAAAGCTCAAGGATGATCCTTCCTATCTCTTCATATTAACATTTAACAAATTATTTGAATGCATAATGGAAAGGAATAAAATGTTTTTCAATTCCATGTATAACACTTGTTTTAATAGACCAAATCCATTAGATGAGAAAATTGAAGCCCTTGTGAATGTACATGCAGTTTATAGACACTAATAGTCTTAGTGATTATTCATGAAGTATATAAAACCAATCCTAAAAATATGAACATTAAATAAAATTACATAGGGACCCATAGCTACCACCAATTACACTCACTTCAACTCTCATCCTGCTGTCCATACTAAAGGAAATTTTTTTGATCCTGTTAACTTGACCAAGAGAGTAATAAGAGAGAGAAACTACTTTTTATCAAATTTGGATCTATAAAATATTTCTTAACTTTGAAAATAACTATGAGGATCTCAAAACACTTTATAAAATCCTTCACACATGCCAAATGAGTTGCGCAGTTTGTAAAACTACCTTGTTTGTAGTTGATCTCCTTTATTGTTTGTTGAACCTACCACATTTCAGTTTCAAACCTATTATTGACACATACCTAACATGTAGTATGTTAGATATAATGTTGACATAGTTTTACTTTGTGTAAAAACCATACAACTTCCATTAGATTGACCAAAAGGTAGCATAATATGACATAATACCAAATATACAAATGTGATAAAGATAAAACATATTATTTGACCTTCAAAACATTAATTTACCTCAATTAAGACCATGGTAGACATTTAAAATTTAAATGGATCCTATGAAAATTTGAAAATGTAGGGGGTTGACTTAATTTGACTTAGGGGTAAAATTAGTCAACAAATAGGTTTACCCACTGGTTTGTTTTATAACCAACTCTCATATATCATAAGCTTCCTTTTAAAAGATTACATTATTTACATGTAAATATATGCTTACATTAAATGAATTTTGATATTTGCTCCTATTTTGATCATGAATATTGGTATAAAAGCTTCCAAGTTGGAGTAAGAAATATATTATTTATAGTCATGAAAGTTAAAGATTGAAGAAACACAAGTTCTTATTTTTACTCCCAAAATTCAAATAATATAAAACTTTGAGATGAAGTGAAAATGGTCAGTCATATGAGTGATTTGATTTTTATTAATGACCTTATCTATTTATTCAATTATTTATAGATTTTCCTTCACATGGATTGAGGAAAATGATACACTATCATTGCACAATATTGTGTTTGTGAAGCAAACAAGTAGATACATGAGTGTTTATATTTTATTAATTTGCATCAAAACTTTAAGAATTATTTGAATGATTTTTAGTTTCCTCCATAATTTCAAAATTAAAATTATCATTTTAGGAATTGTAATGGTGGAGGAGTTGGTGTTAATCTAGAAGATGTATTTTGGTATTTTATTTTAAAAGTTTCATATAAATCTAAAACTCCACATCTTATCAACATGCCATATCAATGGTTGAACCAAATATGTAAATAAGAAGATATTGAAGGCACATAAAATTTAAAAAGTAGTGAAGTCTTAAACATGGTGTAGATGTTGGTAGTTTGGCTTATGAAGGCCAAATACCAAACCCTATAATTTGAAACTTTTTAGTATTTTATCAATAGCTTCTGCAAGCTAATCAAATAGGTTTATTTTAGCCAAAAAGATAAATTTTTTTAATTTAAATGTTTGAAATAAAATAAAAAATTAATTAAATTATCCTAAAATTACTTTAAGTATATTAAAATATATGTTCTTACCTTCATTCGAATGTTTCATATTATGAAAAGATGATTTCATGTGTTTTTTAAGTCAAAAAGGTCCTTTTATAATCCCAAATGCCAAATTTGTATTCAAAAATCATGGAAAATATTAAAATTTTATGTATTTAACTCTAAATTACTCTCATTTACTATATGATCTTCCAATTGTGGCAGTGGAAGCTTAAGTTGTCTTTAAAATCCAAGAAAAGCCCATTTTCATTCATTTTATAAGGAAAAGTATAGATCCATATCGAAGTAAATACATATAAAGAATTAAATATGATAATAAGGATATTAAAAATATTCCATAAAAGTTTCATGGTAATTAGAGGCCATACAGGGTCAAAACTATTCTCTTATAGTCACCTTCATCCTTTGTATATAGAGATAGGCTTGCAGGTTAGATGCTAGTACAGATTGAAGAGAGAAGGTACATGTCTAACTTTTTTGGAAAAGAAAGTAGACTCATATGGACTCATCATGGAATTATTTATTCTATAATTTTTCTCTTCACCCTCATGAATCATCAATTTTAAATCATGTTAATTTTTGTATTTCTACATCTATGAAGGTAACCAATTTTCTTCAAGTTTTACTCACCAAGGCAACATTTAAAGAAAATTAAAGTTTTAAGAAATTATTGGGAACCTTATACACCATTACATGATCTAATTAAATACTTATCCACTCATATAAATTTTAAATAAATATCATAAAGATAAGCAGTGCAATCTACATTTTGGCATGTTCTTGAAGAGAGATTATATGGTTTTGGAGAGAGAGAAAGTTTTCAAAATTTCTTTTTTTGATGTATGGCATGAATTTACTTACTATTTTCATGTTTGAAATCATATTTTATCAAAAATTTATCCAATGATTCATGTCTTATCCCATATTTGTGCTTTCAAAGTATCTCAAAAGGTTAGTTTAACATAATTTAAGGAAAAATTGCATATTTTAAGGTTTTTTCAAAAACCTATGTTTCCTTTTCATCCTATTGTCCTTGTCCAAATTCATCCAAATTCATATGGTAAGAGGATTATGTGTGTATTTTTTCATTTAAATCCTCATATTGGTTTGACATAGTCCTTTATACTCCTTTCCACCTCCATCTCACTCACCCCCATCATTATCTAATCACTTCCTTCTCAATATGTTTTGTGATTTTCCCACCTTCCTTTCATGTATTTTCATCATATTTCATCCCTACCACCCTTTAAACCATATAAATTCCATGGTTTCATCATCAATATATCCAAGGGTTGATTGAGACCATCACAACCATGAACAAGAGGACATAGGCCTACAAAACATCATATAAAACCAAGAAGAGTAACCTACAGTAAGTCACATATTCAAGTTTTAATCATATAGGTACAATGAAAAGTCAAGATTAGAGAGACTTTATTAAAGGTCTAGTGATATAAATAATATATGATCATGATAAATCAAGAGGTGAAAAACTATCTTAGATGAGGAGTAGGGTATGTAGACATTGAGAATTGGCATAATTCATGAAGGTCACCTAGACCAAGGTAGGGAACACAATCATGTTTTGCATAAGGTACATAGATAAAGAGTGACAGTGAAGATATATCCATATGTTCTCTATAAAAATGTCTTTATCAATCATAATTAAGGAGAAGAACAAGATCAAATCATGTTTTGGTCTAGGTTGTGGTCACATAAAGGATAAATTTGTATAAATTGTACTAAAAGTGTACATACAATAAAAGACAGTCCTTATGATGTCTTGGGATGACATCAAGGCATGAATGAAGATGGTCCATCAAAGAGGGTTTATCAATAATAATAATATTATATTAATTTCAAAAATTGAAGAAAGGAAATCATGATTTCATTCTGATGCTAAGGAGGCACCTACATGCCTGAATGAAGTTAACCTACAACTACTAAGCATAAGAATGGAAGGTCAAGAAGATGAATGGTGATTTGAATGTGCATAAAGGGTTTTGGTCACTTCAATAGGGTTATTCCTATTTTTAAATTGTCATCATATCATTGAGACAAACAATGAACCTTATGATTTTTACATCAAGAAAAAGATACGAAAATACCTATAGTCTCTACAGGCTCAAAGTACACCTACATCACTCTTATAATACTTAAGTTCTTTATCCCTTTTAAGGATCAAAGAAACTAGTTTTTGCATTAAAATACATGGATAGTATTGAGTTAGTAATATCATGAAGAAATAAGATGTAAAAGGCATACCATAAAGCTCAAGAAAGGCTAATGAGGATAAAAAGTAACCTACAACCAGCCTAAAGAAGCTACAACCAAGTATATGAAACATACTTAAGGTGAATTCAAGGGTTTTCTTCATGAGGTAGACTTCCAAATAATATTTTGAGTTGTTTATAAATCAATTTACAAATTTTTAACTCATAAGAACCTTGTGTGGTCATAAATTCTATGGCATCATCTCCTATAGTCTTGGTTCATTGTAAAAGGTACTAGTAAACACCTTAAGTGAAGTCTGTGATCCAAATAAAGTACATTTATCTTTGAAGAGGTTTGATGATTCAAATTTTTTTTCAAGAGAAAAATAATTATGATTCATAAAATAAATTTTTAATATATCCCTATAAACCTTGATACAATCATCAAGTATCACAAAAATGCACCTATAACCATACAAGGTTAAAGTACAAACACAATCATATGTTCATCCTTTTGAAGGTCATTAGGTCAAGGATATCAATGACAGGGTTTCATAGCATATTTAAGGTCATGAATAATCAATAATTATTTATGAGAAGGAATCATGATAAACCTTGAAACACTTAATAGCTTAGTTAAAATCCTTCCAAAAACATGCTACAACCACATATATATAGTCAAAGCATAGTTAATCCAATTGTTTTCAAACATAGTCATTTATTAAGGATTTATTACCAATGATGGTGGTTCATGAAGGTTTCATGAGAATTAAAAGTTGTGGGATTAATATCATACTGATAAGGGCTCTAAAAACACCTAGTTTTATAGTCATGCCTAAAGACTACCTCATTTACAACTATCATGAAACATAGTCCACCTTTCAAGCTAAGTATGCACCTAGTAGGATAGTGGTTCATCTTGAGGAACTTCGTGATGGGTTTGGGTATATAAGATTAGAGGTGGAATTTAATAGGGTAAAAATATACTAGTAAAGGGTTTCAAATCTAATATGCAATCATACATCACAAGCTTGTCCCTATAGCCATAAGTACTGCAGTCATGTGCTTAGTGTGAATGAGGATGAGAAACATAGTGGTACATTTGATTTTATTGATCATTAAGGGTTATATTGATGTAATAAAGTATGAATTCACTGATCATATCATATGATGAACCTTTGAATATATCAACACTGTCACACCCTATAGTCTTATGTACAAAATGTTGAGTGTGTGAGGCCTCAATGCCTTGCTTGAGGTCAAAACATGCTAGAAGAAAGGTGAATGGTTACTAATGGTAAATTTATAGTCATAATGTAGATAAATGAGTGTGAATTATATCAAATAATTCCATTTATTAGAACAAAAAGTTCCAATTACTATTGGTATACAGTCATATGAGGTCTTTTAAGGAGGTACAAGGTGACATAAGGTGACATGGAAGATTGGGGGTAACGATGAGGAATAATAAGTTTAAAAAATTAATTTTTTATGACCTAATTATAGATTATTAATCTTTTTTAGGACCCAAAACCAAAATTAAACCACCAAAACATAGTCAATCACATGCTCAGTCAAAACATAAGAGACTTTTTTGAGAGAATTTTGAGGTTTTTAGAACCTAAGCATGAAATTAAGACTTTAAATTTAGTTAAGATGGTAATCATGAATTTTGGAATCTTACATATCATTATAAAGACCATTTCACAAGTGTAAATATTCGTTGTTTTGACACAATCCCCTATTAGTCCCAAAAAAATCATAATAGAGCTAGGGAAGGTTCTAGTGGGTTTCAAGGTGTAACAGAGTCATATAAGTTAATTTAAGTGTTTTAAAAGCATGTTATTATTTTATTACATCTTAATAATAACTTTCAAGAGTTTCCAAACTCAAATTCATATGCAAACCATGCCCTTGAGGTCTAAATCAAGCAAGTGGGCCTATAACCCAAAAGGCAATTTTGGACCTATCAAGAAAGAGACACATACAAAGTGATTTTATAACATGGTTTAATTTAAATTATGATGATTTAAATAATGTATAATAAATGGAAAATTCATTTTCATCCTAAGGAGGAAATTTGAATTCTGTAGTTTTAGACACCCATTCAAGCCACTTGATCAAATGCTTTTATCTTTCACCACGTGAAGAGTATGGCCAAGTGATATTATCATTATTTGAGGACCCATATACAATTATAATTAATTAAAAATGTAGATTGGTTGAGGGGTTATTATTTATGAATAATTTCTAAGAGCATAAGCAATCTAGAATATAAGCAAAACCCTACATGCAATTTTTTTCACATGGATATCTTCTCATATCTTTTGCATGAAAACCCAATATTTTTAGGGATGTTGAGTGGGTATTTATAATAAAAATTCATGGAAATAAATTTGTATTTGGAGTCTATGATTCATGAATCATCATTAAGAATATTCAACTCTAAAACCCTCCCAAACCCTCATAGTGACCAATTTTTAGGAAAGTTGATTTTTTTACCATAAAAACCTTGTAGCTCAAGATAAAATATATTAATAAATCAATTAAACTTAGAGAGGATCCAAACAATGCCAATTTATTATATGCATCTATACAGATCATGGTAGAAATCAAGTTTTTCAGATAAAAACATGAAAAATAAAGTACAAGGTAGTTTACATGAAATAAAATACATGGATGTTAAATCCTGATACTTATTATTCATCCTAAAATCATCATTTGGTTAGAGATATACCTATAAGTGCCCATACCAGCTCCTTCAAAACAGCCAATTTGTAGGAAATTAAAGCAAAATTGACTTAGTCAACCATGGTGACTGAGTGGTAAGAGTTTCTTCATCAAAATCAACTATATCAGGGTGTAATAGGTTGTTACAGGTCTAATACACGTTTTATTTTCATGTTTAATTATTTTATTTTAGGTACTAATGGATTTGGAATGAAATGTGTAGGCTATTAGGCATAATTGGCCTAATAGGCTTATTTGAGCAATCAATCAAGATTGTCATTGAATGACTAATCTAAGAGTTCAAAAGGAATTCCATGATAGTTCTATTCTCTTATTTCATTTTAAACTCAATATTCAAGTTCCTTTTCATGCAATATGGAGTTCAAGTAGAGTTAACTTGTCTTGTAGTGCAAATTACTCTAGTAGATTAGTTGGCTAGTTTCGTACATCTTTCAAGGTTTTCATGCAAAAGAGGACTTTTATTTAACTTCAAATTACTACAGGTGGAGTTAATCACAAAATATTGGTGTATAAATCATGAAATTAATCTTAAAAAATAAGTCAAAGGGCCCACCATCTTGATTTGTATGCATAAGGGAGCTTCATGTAAGATTTTGGAGATAAAGAAGATAAATTGAAGACTATTATTTATTATTGTAAAGGGATATTGTCTTAAGTTAACTAAAAATAGCTTATCATTCCATCATCTATGCCACATTAGATAGATATTTTCAAAATTTTATATATATTTAGGCTTTTGAATCCATTTTTGATATCCCTCAAGCTAGTATAGAAAAACTATACATAAATTGTAACTTGCACCAAAAATCAATAACGAGAGTTTATTTACAGATAATTAATGGTTTTAGTGTGTATTTATGATTGTTTATTTTCTTATACATGTGATATACATATCTTATTTCAGTTCCTTTCCTCACTTACTACTATGATTTCATCATTTATAGGTCACTTGAAGAGTTATGAATAGAAATTGAGTTGGATATTGTTAATATGTAGTGTCTTTAGAGACCTTCATTCATACACCTTCAATCTCCAAGCCTTCTTTCAAGCCTCCATTTTAAATATTGATATTTGGGACTGATTTGATATATTTTTTTGATGAATTATTTTGTCTTGATCCACATATGTGCTTAAGTTTCAAAGTTTATAGAGGATCAATCACTATTCAGGTGCATCACCATCAAAGATAGATTTAATTTTCAGTTTCTTCCTTAATATTTTCAACCCAACATCAAGTATGTTGGGTAATTGATATTACAATCCACATATTTAGAGGAGCTAGCCTCACAACTAGAGGTCTGATCTAAACATAGGTATCCCACAACCTTAGATCATTTCAATGTTAGTCCAAATATGAGTCATATTTGAGAAATCTAATCTATAATCGGTGGTATTTGTGTTGTTAAAGTTTTGGCATTCCCCATAGGACCACTTATTCATATAAATTGAACCATATATCTACATATCTAAGTATAATAGCAAATTTTAGAGTGTCATTTTCAGATTTACATACGTTTCATACCACCAAGAGTGGTTACAAGATCCTTTGTAAAATGGAAAGAGATAGATTTTACAAAAATAATTTCCAATCATAAAAGAAGAAGAAATCCTCTCAATCAAATCCAAATCCTACACCTCTTACTTCCCCCATTATTTCTCAAATCCCTCTTATTCAGGCCAATAGTTTTCATCCAAACATTATTGTAAATCCCATACCTCAGATGGTTGTCCATAGGAGAAAATCCTTTATGACTTTTAATGATGGTATCCCCCTAAAAAATATTTAATGAGATGATATTCCATTTTCTCCTCTAAATTCTCTTCTTTATTTTATAGGAGAAAATCTAGTTACTCCTATAAAACATATTGTAGATATAGCTAACCTTTATTTAGTGCATCATGTGACTTAGGAAAATGTAGTGATGAGGTTATTAGAAACTTTATTCAAAGGCAAAGCACTTAAATGGTACAAATGATTAACATCTACATCAATCAATGATTGGGATGAATTTGGAGAAGTCCTATGTAAGCACTTTGAGGACAAAAGTGATCATCTTTCACTAGTGGAGAATCTTATAACAATCAAGATATTTCCTTATGAATTCATGGTGGATTTCAATTACAGGTTTTAGAAGACCTAGAACATAATTCCTATATTGATCAAGCCTACTCCAAACTACACATTTCTATACTATCTAAAGGCTCTCAATTTAGATGTGGTTATGATGATCCAATTCATGGGAGGAAATACTCTACTCGAGGCTTTTCAAGTAACAATAAGACTGAAAATTTACTTATACAAGTAGGAAATTTGTCTCCTATTGATGCATCTAAGTGTATCATAAGTGCTTTTAGTGTTTAAATAACACTTCTCATTTTAGAATTCAAATAATTTAGAGCATGAGTTATAGGTTGTGGTGATCTCATCACCTATGATGAAATACAATGGAGAAAGAAGACTATTCCATAATATTTATATTGGTTAGTGGTTGGGAGCCACCATGGTCAAACCAACAAAACCTATGCAAAGTATAAAACATCCATGCTATTATTTGGTGAATTATAATCAAACTCTAAACTAGAGTCTACTCTAGAATGAATATTTACAATGATTTTAAACTAGGGTGACCTAGTTAAAAAAGAAGTAGAGAAGGAAATGTAGGGTAGAAAGAAAGTATGTGATTGTTTATCTTTATCTTAAATATTATGGCAAGGCTTAAATTATAACTAGACATGCATTTTAACTAATGTATAATTTATAATATCATATGCTCAAATTCCACCACACACTAGGTAAATATCTAAAGATAAGATGAAGAAATACAAGTAAGAAATTATTTACTTTAAGGATTTACTACTACAATCAAATAACATATGCACATCCATATGAAAAGAAAATAAAATTAATTAAACCCAAGTACATTCAAATAATCTAGAGTTGGCACAAATTAGTAACCCTATATTAAAAATACATGTTTAGAATTCTTAAAAACCATTCCAATCTAGGACTTAAAACATAAAAAATTGAGAAATAAGCCATGATAACAATTTACAAATACAAATAAGATAAACTCTATAGTATTCCCTAGTTGTATTAAATTGTTCCCAAAGTTACAAAGTAGTTCAGCTCTTATAACTCCCTCTCTCTCTTTTACAATAGGCAATGTTCCTTTTATAGGTTTTAAGGAAGTATGTTGGTTAGTTGCATTGACTGACAAGTGTATAACTAAGGATAGTTATCCTTTTACAAAGTTCCTTAAAATACACTAAACTTTTTAAAATAAACTAACCTTTAGGCAACAAGCTAACAAAATGCACATGCCTTTACAAAGAATATTCCATTTTTTAATAATTAAAAAATTCATATGGAATGGAACACTTCTAGCTGGTTGGTGGGACCTTTGATGATGTTGTTGCTTGCTTTTGTTGGAAGATCTTTAGCCTATCATGTTAGTCACTGATAAACTAAAGATCAATCACTGGAATCAATTAAAGCTCCTGCCCATAGTATTCAAAGTCCTTAAGGTCCTTCTCAATCTTTTCCATAGTTTTCTTGATTCCCCTAACATCTCCTATTTTATCTTTAGAGGAGATAAGTAAACCCATGACTTTACTATTGCCTTTAGTTGATTGGTTTTCTCTTTAGTTTCTCACTTCTTGCATGAATTGCAAGGTTATTTATTTAAATTCTTCATATCCTATGAGACCTAGTGGGATGAGTGTTGTGGGCTCATTGATCAAACTGTCTAAGATATGAGACATTTTGACTTCTAGATACTTTAATTTTTTAGCAAGGATTTCCATATCCTTGGATCATCTATGTAGGGAATCAATTTTGTCAACCAATATGCCCATGGCCATATTCAGATGTGCCTTGCTAATAGTCCTAAAACCTAGGACTAGATTTATAGATAGAGCCTTAATATATTCCCTGACTTGGAAGCTTGTAACCTACCATTGGCTAACTTGGCATGTTGCTTTAGATATTTGTATCCCTATTTCCTTTTATCTTGCTCTAGCTATTTTAAAAAGGTTGAATAGTCCCACCATGATATCCTCAAATTTATTGAACATGTCCTCATGAATGGACAACACAATAGAATCTTTTAAATTATGTTTTCCTAGAGCAAACCCTTGATCATTATTTTCAATTAGTCACATTGAGCCTAAGCTACTTTGAAGATCTTTTCTTCAAATATTTTATCATATTCTAGTTTTTACCTACCTATTGGAGTTAAGCTGATAAATGGTTCAACCTTCTAGAAGGTGAGCTCTTCACCTCCTACCATGGCCATTTTCTCAATTATTCATTCCATGTTGGTAGACTCTAGATTAAACCTAACTCCAACTATTGATTCAATCTATTTTAGAGTAGGCATCTCAACCTATGATTCACTTGAAATTTTGGGAGTATCCATTTGAGTTTAATTTGATCCTCTAAGGGCATTTATATTTATCTCTTCTTGTTGTTACATCTTTAGAATCAAAGGTTTGAGTTCTTCATGAACATGAATTCTTACAAACATTATAATTTCCCACTGGTAGTGAATAGTTGGTATCTTTTGTAACTTCCCATGCATAAATCACTTAAGAATAATTGGCCCATGGATTGGGTTTTCATCACTAAAGACATTGAACTCACTTATTGGGTAAGTGAAGGTCACTCTGGGTTTCCTCGATCCTATAGGAACCAATGCCAATTCAACTTTTCTTTTATGTGGGGGATTAATGGGAACTAAGTCTAGTTCTACCTACTTGCCTTTATCTTTTTCTCTCTCTAATTTCTCCTTAGTTTAGGATTGAGGTTCTTCCACTTGTTCACCTTCTTTATGCAACCCATAAGTGATAGCCAATGTTTGTAATGTATCTTCTATTTTTTCTCCTAGATATAATATAATTACGTCTATATATTCAATGAGGGATTATAGTCTTCTAGGCTAGGCTGGAGATGATAGCCTCTCACTAGGTCTAGTTTCCTTAATCCTCTATTTAATACACACCTCAAGTTATTATGTAAGTTTTGCTTCATAGTGCTATGTTTTTGTATATGGTTGGGCTAAAGGAGGAATAGAATATTGACCTACCAATAGGTGGTACTATCTTGGATTGAGTTAGCAAATGTCATCACTTTCCTTTATATCTATCATCAACCTAGCTTATAGGTTGATGTTGGATTTCTTCAAGCTTGTCAGGACCTCATAGAAGGACAACACTTTTGTGTAAATTTTATCATAAGCACATGGATGATTATCATAAGACATTTATTTTTTTATCTTTCAAATGCTTTGTGACCTTATAATTTGGGTCCCATTGCCTTAAGTCATTATGCTGCAATTTGAAGTAGTAATTATGTCTAGTAGCATATTTAATGGTGTTCCAATACTAGAAGATGGTCATGTTAATTTCCAAGGGTAGAATATGCATCAAACCTTTATTTTTCTCTCTAAGAAAAAACATCTATACCATTATATATTTGAAATAAAACTTCTTGTTTATCTAATTTATTTGGAATGTGGATTGATAAAACCAATGGAGTCCATTATGTTCCCTTAATCTAGATGACTTTACAGTCCAAGTAAAACCATATGTCTACAATGGCTTCAATGGATTTCTTTGTGAATGGGATAATTTCTTAAATAAAGGGCCTTACTAAGGATTAATTAAAATTATAATAGATGAAATCACATATAAAATGAATTTTCTCTTTATATTTGAAGATATGTAACTTAGACTAAAATTAGGACACTATCTGTGTCCTCTTAGGAGACCATCCCTTGAAGTTAGGGATCTCAATTGTGGAAATTAGGGCATCTAGGAGGTAAGACATCATATATAACTCTCTCTTAGTCCCTTTCTTGACTATGAATATATTTCTACATAAGTATGTGTTGATAAGCTCACCAATAGGGGTTAGCTCATTTTTAATCATGTAATAGACCAAGTATACCCATATGTTGTCAATATAAGTGGTTGTGTGGATTTTAGAGATTATACTCATTAGGATCATTATCACTTTTATTCCAAGTCACAATTGGCTAATGGGAATGTTCATTACTAGGGTCAAAAAACACATGGCTTTTAGAATACAATCATGGTGTTAGGATGGCCTTGAGGTCATTTTTCTTAGCACATTCATCAAGTGTGGTCACCTCTACCTAGGGCTTAGGGATCTTGTATTAACTCTCAAATGTAATGAGGGATACATAGGCAACAAATTTATGAGTACATTAATTAATTAACATGTCCTTTAAAATTTAATATTCCTTAAAAATAAGAAGGACATCAACACAATTGTGTACCTCTAGTTTAGATGCTATGTGGTAAAGGCTTATCATTTATGCTACATCCAGGTCATAATACCTTATCTTAAAGGACATAATATTCTCTTATTATTTTATGGGTTTCAACTCCTTATTTTCTAAAATATCTTGGACCAATTATTTTCCTTAGTGTTTAAGGACATGACATCAAGTAATATGTCTTTAAAGACCCTTATTTCAGAGTCTATTGTCAAAAATAGCTGATGTCTTCTCTATGTTTTCTTTGGGATTCTATGACTACTAATTTTGTAAATTTCTTGGAACTAGTCTACAAAAATATCTCTAGAACAGTTTTCACTTGCTCAGACAACAATTGGGATCTTTTGGTCTGACTATGGTTAATACAAGATCAAAATAGGGTTTTAAGTAGAGGTTAGGGTTTTTTTAGCTTTAATGGCAATTGTTTACATGGACTTAGGAAAATTCATGTTATGGATTTGATTTAGACCTTATCATTTATACTTTTGCCTTTTTGAGCCCACAAAATCTCTAGTTTTGTCATCTTGTTCCCATGTGGCATCTATGTTACATCATGCTAGCAGTTATCATGATACTTTTGATAATGTCTTTGAAGAACTATCCATTACCTTTTAAAATCAGCCTTTCATTTTCACCATTTTATCTTCACACACAAACCAAAATGGGCCATAAATTGTGATCCTAAGACTTGTATGTTATTGGTCCCTATTTGCATCAATCTTCTCGATCGTGCGACTTAGTAGTTTTGTGGGACTTTAGAGCTCTACACATTACTAGTCTAGGCATTACCATGCTTTCACCACATGGCCATCTCACACATGCCTAAAGATTGATTGAAAAGTCCATCCTTTTTTTGCACCATATGATAAAACTTGCTTGATCAATGCAAGCCGTAGATCTTACAAATGTACATGAGCTTTAATCAACATCTGAACATGTAAAGAACTTAGGCTAAATAATTAAAAATATAATTCTATTTTGTGTTAATAAACATGAAATGAAATTTAGGCCAAAATATTTAGGCTAAGTTTAGAACACATTAAGAAGGGGGACCCTGAATAACAAAATGATGTAATGTAAGGTTTTAACCTAGGGTTGTATTATCTTAATAAACATGATAAAAATTTATATTAAAATTTTTAAGCTAGGTTTTATGGAAATGGGACCTTTTGGTAAAATTAAACTCATTAGGTTCATAAACACCATGGGGCATATATATACTAAGTTTTGTGTCAATGCTTAAAACATGACTAAATTCTAGCATGATATTCAAGCTTAGCCTATGCACATCTAAACTTAATTATAAGGATCCTTGAGTCTAGACATGGCTATAAATAAATTAGACTAATATATAAAAGGATAATTTTGTCATGGAGATGCAATTCTTAAGTGCATTTATCTTCTGGGTGAAATTGGCTTTGGGCTAAAATTTGATGGCCTCACAAATGTTAATGATAGCCTCATAGTCATCAATTTATGGGCATGAGAGCATAAAATTTAAATCCCAAATATAGTTGGTCCCATATAAACTAGGGTTAAATAAACTCTATTAGACTATCTCCAATGAATAAGTTCAAACCATGGATCATGATCTAAATAGAAGCACATTATTGGTCCCTATAGTTATAAAGTGTATTAAGTTAGCTTAGGGTCGTATGTAAAAACTAGACTAAGGTTTGTCTAAGTATTTGAAACATCATAAATGGATGACTCCTTGAATGATTAAAAATTAAAATTAAAGATCTTATCCCAAGGTTATTTTGATATTGAGTTCTAATGCAGGTGTACCATGTGGCAACCCCATAGGGCTTCAAAGCTTTGACTCTATTGACCATGGGAAGAGTCTATAGAGATTTTAACTTTGTATGGGCTCATACAAACCATTGATTGTGATCTTATTGATTGAGTGAGATTGGATCAATGGATCAATGCCCTTTTGTGTTGGGTCTCTTTCATTCTATCTGATCAATGTTTCCCAATAAATCATGAATCATTGATCTTGTAAAGAAGCAAGATATTTAAGTTAGAGTTTGAGATAATGTCAAGACTTAGGCTAAAGTCTTAGGGATAAGGTCTTGTTTATGTTGAAAAAACATGAATGAGGTCTTAGGACTAAGCTGTTAGGATATGTACCAAAAGGGAACCATGAAACATAAAGTGAGGATGAGCTAAGAAAGTAAAGGACCTTACACATATGAAATTTAGAACCAAATTTAAAATAAAATGTAACAAAGGATGGTGAAATATAAAAGGGACCAAACATGATTTCTAGATTAGGGCTTGGTCATTTCTAAAAATATGATTAAGTCTTAGCATAAAAATTAAACTTAGTTGATTGCATTTTTCTAAGTGGTCCCACCAATTTTACTCCCATAAAACATGAATTTAAATTTAAGGATCTAAGCAAGGGTTTTCAAAGTAGGTTTCAAGATCTTTAGAACATAGATTTAATATTAAGTTCCTATAGACCACATGCTATTAAAAGCCTAAATGAATATTAATCTATAAAACCCAAGTGTAATTCACTTGATGAGAGTCTCATGAAACCTATAATAAAAGTGTGAAGATCAACTATTAGCAATACCAGATGAAGTTTAAAGTAGGATCATGAACAAAAGGCCGCCCTCATCAAGTGTGGATGATCTTCAAATACAAATCCTCTAAAAAACATGTCAAGTTTTTAGTGTTCAAGTTTAGAATTACACAAGGGTCCCTATTATTTAGAAATGGGGGTATGTTGATCACAACAAATGGTGGCTTCTAGAGGAAACATAGCAATATGTTAAAACTTATAGACTCTAGATCAAAAAAATAACTAGGTCACTTATTCCACTTGACCAACGCCTTTATTAAGATAAATTCATGGTTGAAATAAACCTTGAAACTATAGAATTAATATTAAACATTAAAACATAGACATGTTTTGTGTGTGCTTTGATTCCACTTACTATTTGACATGATATTTAGGGGATAACTTCCAAGTTTTAAGTCTTTAAAAATTAACCTTGACATGGAACATATATCAATACTTATTAGGAATCATGATCTTAGTTTAGGGAAGGCTTGGGCATTGCTCTACTACCATTCAAGTGTCCATATCCCTGATAGAGGTGTCTTTGGCTCCAATCATGGCCTTTCTCCATTGCCAACTAGGCATCCCTAGCCCCAATGGAGATTACCAGAATCATCTTTGCTAGAAAACCTTTTGATTTTACAACAACCTCATGTTTTTGTATTTTTATATATTTTTTGTTTTCAAATTAAAGGTTGTGAACCAAGATATCCAAATTTAAAGATTTGATCAAGTGTTTGATCTTCAAACAATCACCCATGGTTTCAACCTTTGTCTCAGACAAGGAAATTTTGTAAGTGTAAACATGTGTATGCTTTAATAATTTAATATTTCAATCTATATTTATAATTATTCTTAAAACAAATCTTAGATAAAAACAATGTTTAAGTTCTTATAGAAAAATTAAACCATCCACTAGTCCTTAATAGTTTCTTTAAATTATAACATCAAGATCATATTTCTAGCCCACGGTGATCACATGCTTGAGATCCATACCTACATTTCTGAACTTGCAGAGTTATTTAAGAAATTAAGTGAGATTTGAGTTTAAGTCTATCTAAAAGTACTTATTAGAAGCAAGGAGCATGGTAACGAAAAGAAAACACATAATAAAAAGTAAAGGCAAAGTAAGAAAATATATATACACTTATGTAAAAACAAGGGATAGGAAGGAAAAGGATAAAAGGGAACTAAACTGGCCCACCTACACTAATTCTAACCATCCTTATATATTTACTTCATGAAGATCCCAGGTGGAACAACAACGAAGTAATGTTTGAGATATTTCCCATTAGTGGGTAGTGTGAACTTTACTCCTTTTAGATATTTTAGTTTGAAGGTGTTATTTCCAAGTGTTTTTGCAATATAATAAGGGCCAATCCATATATTTGTGAATTTACCATGTTTACACTTGGGCTGAGATGCCTTGTCCCAAAAAAGAACTAAGTCTCCCTACCTAAACACCTTGATCTTTGATCACTTGTCAAACCACCTTTTTACTATGGTTTGATGCCTACTAAAGTTAGAAAAATCTTATTCTTGTGCATACTCCATCTAAACTATGTCAAGTAGCCTTAAGTTTGTAAATTATTGGTCTTCCACCATATACTCTTACATAAACTTGTAGATTGGCAACTTGAGTGTGATGGGGAATACGGGTTTTTGGCCATATATCAATAAGAAGGGAGATGATTTAAGGGCCTATTTATTTCTTCTTCTATCTACCCAAAGGGAAAATTTAAGGAGCTTATGGCATGTTTTGGGTTTATTCGTAATAATCTTCTTAATTACTTTAGTCAAGTTCTTGTTTGTTGATTTAGACATGCCATTACATTGAGGGTAATGGTTAGATGATAACTTGAGGATAATACCATTATCATATGCTCTCATTTTACCATTTGTGTGGATGTGAATTTAGAACCATTGTCATATACCAAATAGGGTAGAGCCCCAAATTTGGTTCATAGTTTTCTTCTAAAAATTTGATAACTTCTTCAGTTTTGCACTATTTAGTAGCTATTACTTTAGTCCATCTAGTGTAATAGTTAGTTTCTTTCAGAACATATTTGTGACCTTATGATGATTTAGGATTGATGAATCCAATGAAATCTATCCCCCATTATGAAAAGGGTTTATCAACCATTCTTGGTTCTAATGGCATTGCTACCTTTGATTCCTTCATGCTAAAAATTTGAAATGAATGTCATTCTCTTACATGCTTATGAGCATCTTAAAAATGGTGGGATAATAATAGCCAGCTCTAAGGATCTTGTGAATTGTTTTTCATATATATGTATGTCCACTTCCTAAATTTTCATGAAATGTGATCATTATCTCAATGGCTTATTCCTTGGATACACATCTCAAGTACATACCTTAAAAGTTCTTTCAGTATAGGATCCCATTCTTGATCAGATGGTGAGTTGCTTTAAGCCTTAGGGCTCTTTTATACTCCTTGTTTAGTCCTATAAGACAAATACCATTAATCAGTTGGTAAATGATGGGATCATACCAATCATTAGGTTGAAAATTTCATTGATCAACCTGTATAATATTTAGTTTGGGGCTTGTACTGGCAATCATTTGAATCAGACATTGGCACCTTACTAATTTTTAAATCTTAATATCTATATAATATTATTGAAGAATGTACATCTACTTACTTCTTCACTCTCCAATGTCACATTATCTTAACATTAACTTAGTGGCTAGATCTAGTAGAATGGCATGCACTTTATTCCCAATAATGTAGTGTCTAATTTTTTTAATGGCTTTGACTAATACAAAAAACATTTTTATCAATTAAAGGATAACTTAACTTAGAATTTTAAAATATATTAATCATAAAACCAATTATATTTTCATATCCATCTTATGAATTAAATTAGTAGTAATGGTGTGATCAGAGGTAAAAGAGTAAAGGAAAAAGTCATTTGAAAAGTCTAGACTTATCAAGACTAGAGTTTGATTGATTGCCTTTTTGATTTCCCCAAATCCCTTCTTTGATTATTCATTCCATGAGACTTTAGCATCCTTCTTTATCATATCATTTAATGGCTTGACAATTTCTACAAAGCTAGAAATGAATTTTCTCACAAAATATATCTTGCCAAAAAAAGATTTTAATTCTTTTCTACTATTAAGAGGTTGTATCTTTGATATAGCTTATATTCTTTTAGGATATATAGAAATCCCATATTTAGTAATAACATGGCCTAAAAACTTTCCTTTAGTGACACAAAAAAAATTCTTAGGGTTAATGGAAATTCTATACCTTCTTCAATTTTTAAATACTTGTTATAAATGCATGAAGTGGTCCTCTTTATTCTTAGAGAAAATAATTAGATAATCCATGTAAATTATGATGAATTTGCCAATAAAACCTTAGAAGGCATGGTCCATGGCTCTTTTGAATTTAGCTCCTATGTTGATCAGCCCAAAAGGCATTCTCTTGTAACCAAAGATACCCTGTTTGGTTGTAAATGTTGTCTTCATTCTATCTTCCTTGTTCATGAATACCTAATTATATCCTAAAAAACCATCAATGAAAGACATCATGGTAGAACTAGAAATAATTTGTATTACCTATTCAAGAGATGGGAGAGGATAATAATATTTTTTAGATTCCCTATTTAGGTTCCTAAAATCAATACATAATCTAATCTCACCATTCATTTTCCTAACTAGTACCAAGTTGGTAACCTAGGTATAGTGTCTGATGGGAAATACAATTCCAGCATCCAACAATTTCTTAACTTCCTTGAAAATCATGTGTTCTAAAATAGGATTTATAGGTCTTTTCTTTTTCTTGAAAGGTTTGAAATTCTCTTTAATAGGTATGGTATGAGTGATGACCCTTGGATCAAAAATCTTCAAGACATCATATGACCAAGCTATTACATCTTTGTACTTTGTTAACAGTTCCTTGGCTCTATTATTTTCAACACTTGTATAGGATTTTCCAATGTTGACCAGACAAGTTTGATCTTGAGGTCCAAGATCAATTGCATTGTAATCTTTCTCATCTACTTTAGGAATATTAGAGGCTTTAACTAGCTTGTCTTGATCAAACAACCTTTTTAAGGTAATCAATCCCTTAGGGATATTGTTGTCATTTAGTTAAATGACTTTGTCATTAAATTTGTTTTCAAGGATGGTTTCATCGATCTCATCTATGATCTAGGCTTTAAATTCTCCTTAATTAGCCATGAATTTTAGGATTTTTTGGTCATCATTAAAGACCTACAAATAGTTTACATTGTCTAGGATAGAAGGACAAGGTATTAACTCAATGTTGAAGTTTGGTGGGTCCTAGTTAGGCATGAGATTAGATATAATAGAGGCTATTTTATCATCAAATTTATTTTCCTCCTTAGGGATGGTCATAATATTTAAAGCATCAAAATACTCAACTAGATACTAAACCCTAAAATTATACCTCTTAAGGTATGACAATTTGCATTGATATTTGATGCTTACCTGATTGACTACTAGTTCTAAGTCACCATAAATTAGTAGTTCTTTTATTTTTTTCTTTATGGAAAATTGGAGTCCTAAGATGAGAGCCTCATACTCTACAATATTGTTGGTAAATAGAAACTAGAGTCTATAAGAAGCATCATATTTCTTACAAAAAGAGTCGGTTAGAAGAATACCCACCCTAGATCTAGATTTACACCTAGCCCCATTAAAATTCATCCTCCATAATCTATGGATAATATGAGAAGGTTTAGAGTCACTTTAGTAGCTTCAAGATTGAAAACTCCTAAATTAGAGTCAACTATGTTCACCTTTTCATTGACAACATTGTATTTTGTGATCATATGTTTCATCCATGCTTCTCTTTCCACTCTGATTTGATTTGTAACTCCTTTCCAAGGAAGAAAAAGATGTGAGAAGTGCATGGACATATATTTGTTTAAATATTTTTTCCATTCCTTGATTAAAATTATTCCTTAGGCATCAAGGATATCTACCACTTGGATGTCTATGAATTATTGAAATCTTACCTCAAAAGCTAGTTGCATGTGAACATTTAATGATTCCCCTATCACTTTAACCCTAGACTTATCTAACTAGGTGACAACCCTATCATACTTAATGGGAATTAGACCAAGTTACTTACAAATACCTATAGGCATGATATTTTTAGAGGCACAAAAATCCAACAAATAGTTATGCAAGTTCTTACCAAACATTTTGACTGTAAGCAATAAGGGTAGGGACTCGATCTTAGATTTTTACATATCCATGTTTGCATTATTTGTCTTATACATCTTGATAGGTTTCTTGGATAAGGACTCTAGTAGTAGATCTCTTTGCTTAGTTATCTATGTTAATTCATGAAAAGTAATGTTAGATTTAATTTTTTTCATGTCCTTTACAATATTATACCTAGTATTATTTGAAGAAACAAATGTATTATTACTTTATTTATAAATACTTCCCTTTGGAATTTATAGGTTATTATCAAATGTAGTTTTTAGAGGAGTGATAAAGTTGTTTGAGGGATTTGACGTAGACAAAGGATACCTCTATTTTTTATTCCCTAAAGGGTAGGTCTTCTTCAATAATTATTGGAAGGCATGAAATTCTTCAGGAACATCATCAAGTTCATTATATTCTTGGAAGGGGAAATCAAAATTTTCCACCATGAAGGCTTGGTTAGTAGACTTGGATCCCAATGTACCTACATCATTATCTTTGTTAGGTATTTCCTCAAAAGTATCCAAGTCTTATTGAAATACTTCAAAAGATTTAAACAATTCAATGCAATTAATTTCTCCCTACTTAGCAGTATAATGAAATCTATAATAATCTATTAATGTAACATCAATAAGATTAATGCCCATGTTTTTCTTATTAGTACATGATTCATTGTTCCTATGGTTATGGAAACTATCATTCTCGAATATATTATTGGGTCTATTAAACCTTTGGAAAGATAATATTCTACCAAATATTTCACCAATATGACTAACCTAATTTTTCAACTAGAGAAAGTCAATTCTAAGCTTAAGGATGATCTTTAAAATAGAGTCATTCTCAGTCTTGGGAGCTTTAGAGTTATAAACCTAGTTATCATTAGAGGTTGGTACTAATTCCTTTTGATCATTTGGATTAAACCCAATGGTATCATGGCTTAATAATCCTAAGTTTTAATTAGGGGTAACATGGCTCAAGGGTAACTAGTTTAGCACTAGGATTTGATTTAGGGCTGGTCTATTCTAATTATTGTTGGAAACTATATTCAAGGTAGGCATATGCATAGTAACATTTTGATAGAGTAGTCCATTTGTCCTTGAGGCTACATTTGATAATTAATGATCATCACTTTTGAATAGGCATAGGCTAAGGTGGTTATGACTAGAAGAGATCTCTTTAGGAACATAGAAGTCATAAGATCTATTACATCTTTATAGGTTTCTAAAGCCAAAACCGCATTATGTTTGTAGGGATATATGGTTTGGATATGAATCTTTTGAAACCTAGAATTAAATTATCTTAATTAATTACATCTCTTTTTATGGTGGTAAATTTATAGTATAGGATACATGGGCTAATAACTTTGCCAAGTTGGTCAATAAAGACATTATTAAAATCATCCTAGCTAGTAATGTAATTGTCTGGAAGATTAAGAAACCATTCATATGCAGCATACCTAAACATTAAAAAAAAAAATCCTACAAGCTAAATCTTCATGGGTAACATTTAACAACATTAATGCAACTTTAAATGATTTATTGTGTTCTTTTACAGTTACAACACCATTTAGACTAAATGTTAAAAAATATTTCTCAAGATTGTAGGAGAGATCATGTACTACACCTAGTATGTTGATGTAAGAATCACCTAACCATGTCATACCTCAATGATGGTTTAATTTATGAGTAATTTTTATTGGTGAAGTTGGAAAATATTTTGAATGTCTACAACTACTTTTGTCTTGCATAGCTTTCTTATGGGTCCATAGTTCAAGAAAAAGTTATCTTTTTTTTTAATGTGATCTCATTCTAATTGTAGGTAATTATAGCTTGAGGAATTTGAATTATGTATAAAATAAGATGTGTCAAGTTAATCTTTACAAATAACCAAGGTTTAACTTTCCCATTAAGCATTTTTTTAGAGATCCTTGTAAGGAACAACAAAAGATTAAGATCTTCAACTAAACTAGCTCAAAGATATGTCCAAATATGTAAATATGATTTATATTTACACCTTTAAGCTCAAATGAGTTCAAATTTAAAAATTATTTAAGAATATTTAACCAAAATGGCTATTACTAGCCTAAAACCTATTGAATTAACCAAGTTAAAGTTATCTTTACCAGAATCACATGTATATACTTTCAAATAACATTAATTTTTGTCTAAGGGAGAAAAAAGAAAGGTCCAAAATTTTGGATACCACCAATATTTATACAAATATGTTAAAATAAACATAAATTTTTAATTAATAACATGATTTTTTTATGAAAATATACCAAAACTAGCAAAGATCCTACAAATTTACAAGGAGGCCCTCCTAGTACCAACAAAACTTCTACATGTTGATGCTTCTAAGTGTATAATAGGTGATCTTAGTGTTTAAATATCATTTATAAATTTAAAATTATAATAATTCATAGTATGAGTTTTAGGTTGTGGTGATTAGGTCACCTATGATGAAATAATGACAGAGCAAGTAGACTATTCCACAATATTTATACTGGTTGGTGATTGGGAGCAACTGTGGTCCAACCAATGAAATATATGCAAATTATGAAACATACATGATATTATTTGGTGAATTATTATCAAAATAAAAACTAAAGAGTAATCTATAACGAATATTTATAATGATTTTACACTAGGGTGATCTAGTTAAAAAAGAAGTAAAAAAGGAAAGGTAGGGTAGAAAGAAAGTATGTGATTGTTAATATTTATCTTAAACATTATGAAAAGGCTTAAATTATAAATGGAAATTAATTTTAATTTATGTATAATATATAATATCATATGATCAAATTCCACTACACACTAGGCAAATATCTAAGGATACGATGAAGAAATACAAGTAAAAACTGATTTACTATAAAGATTTACTATTGCAATCAAATAACATATGCACATCCTTATGTAGATAAAATAAAACTAAGTAAACCCAAGTACATTTAAATAATCTAGTTTTGGCACAAATTAGTAGCCTTGTGTTAAATATACAAGTCCAAGATTCATAAAAACCATTCAAATCTAGGACATAGAATAGACAATTGATAGAGAAGCCATGATAATAATTCACACAAATAAATAATACAAACTCTACAATATTCCATACTTATATTAAATTATTCCCAATGTTACAAATTAGTTTATCTCTTATACTCACTCTTTCTTTCACAATAGGCAATGTTCCTTATATAGGTTTCAGGGAAGCATGCCAGATAGTTGCATCGACTGACAAGTGTATAATTAAGGATAGTTGTCCTTTTTTTAAAATCCTTGAAAAACCATAAACATTCCAAAATAAAGTGAACTTTATGTAGTGTGCTAAAAAAATGCATGTGCCTTTACAAATAATATTCTATTTTTTAAATATTAAAAAATTCATATGGAATAGAACACTTCTATCTAGCTGGTGGGCCCTTTGATGATGTTGTTACTTACTTTTATTGGAAGATATTCAGCCTATAGTGTTGGTCACTAATACACTAAATATCAATCACTAACTTTAATAAAATCTCTTTCCCACAATATTCCAAGTCCTTAAGGTCCTTCTCAATCTTTTTGATAGTTTGCTTGATGCCCCTGGCATCTCTTATTTTCTTTTTATAACAGAGAACTAAACCAATGACTTTGTTATTACCCTTAGTTTTTTGGTTTTATCTTTGTTTTCTCACTTCTTACATAAATTTCAAGGTTATTTGTTTGAATTCTTCATCTCCTATGAGACTCAGTGGGCTAAGGGTTATGGGCTCTTTGATCAAACTATCTAAGATATAAGACATTTCACCTTCTAGCTACTTAAAGGCTTTAATAAGGCTTTCTATATCCTTAGACCAAATATATAGGGCATTAATTTTGTCAACCAATATGTCCATGGCCATATTCAGATGTGTCTTTCTAATAGTCATAAAATATGGGATTATATTTTTAGATAGGGCCTTAATCAGTTCCCTTATTTGGGAGCTTGTAACCTACCATTAGCCAACTTGGCCTATTACTTTAGAGATTTGCATCCCTATTTACTTTTGTCTTGCTTTGGCTATTTTCAAAAGGTTAAATACTCCCACCATGACATCCTCAAATTTATTAATCCTATCCTCATGAATGGACAACACAGTAGCCTCTTTTAAATTCTTGGTTTCTTGGAGTAGACCCTTGATCATTATTTAAAATTGGTCACTTTGAGCCTAAGATAATTTGAGGATCTTTTTTTTAAATATCTTATCCTATCCTAGGTTTTGTTTAGAAACTAGAGTCAAGCTTAAAAATGGTTTACCTTCTAGAAGGTGAACTCTTCACCTCCTACGATGGCCCATTTCTTAATTATTCACTCTATACTGGTAAACTCTAGATTAAACCTAACTCCAACTAATGACTTAGTCAGTTTTGGAGTAGGCATGTCAACATGTACTTCACTTGTATTTTTGGGACTATCCATATGAGTGCCATTTGATGCTCTAGGGGCAGTTATCTTTCTCTCTTCTTATTATTGTTGTAGCTGCAGATTCCAAGGTTTGATTTCTTCATGAACATGAATGTCCATTAAATTTGTGATTTCTCATTGGTGGTGAATAGTTGGTATATTTTGTAACTTCCAATATAAAAACTACTTAGGAATGATTATCCCATGGATTGGGTTTTCATCACTAAAAATATTAACCTCACTTAATGGGTGAGTGAAGGTCACTATGGGTTTATTTGGTTTTCCAAGAACTAGTGCCAATTCAAATTTTATTTTCTATGGGGGAGCAACAATAATTAAGTCTAGTTTTATCTACTTTCCTTTATCTTTTTTGTCTCTAATTTCTCCTTATTTTGGGACTAAGGTTATTCCACTTATTTACCTTCTTTATCTAACCCATAGGCACTAGACAATGTTTGGAATGCATCATCTACTATTTCTCTCAGATCTGATACAATTATATATTTATATTCAATAAGGGATTCTAGTCTTTTAGGTTGAGCTAAAGATGATGGCCCCTCACCAGGTCTATTTTCCTTAGGCCTATATTCAATATATACCTCAGGTTGTTTTGTAACTTGTGCTTTAGACTATTATGTTTTTGTATGTGGTTGGGCTGGAAGAAGGCCAGAAGATTGACTTCCCAATAGGTGGTACTATCTAAGATTGAGTTGCTAAATGTCATCACTTCCCTTCAGACCTCTCATCAACTTTGATTTTAGGTTGATGTTGAATTTATTCAACCTTATTAGGACCTCATAAAAGGATGAAGCTTTTGTGTACATGCTATCATAAGCACCTGGGTGATATTCATAAGGCATATTTATTTGTTTTCCTTTGAAATGCTTTATGACCCTATCATTTGGGTCCCATTGCCTTAAGTCATCATGATGCAATTTGAAGGAGGCTCCATGTCTAACAACATCTTCAATGTTATTTAAATACTATAAGATGGTCCTACCAATGGCCACTGGTAAAATATATATCAACCCTATTTTTATTATCTCTATAGACACCATCTATACAATTGCATATTTGAAATGCAATTTCTTGTTCAGCTAATTTATTTGGAACATGGACTGGTAACCTTAATGGAGTGCATTATGTTCCCTCAATCTAGATGATTGTGTAGTCTAAGTATAACCATATGTCTCCAATGGCTTCAATGTATTTCTTTGCCAATGGGATGATTTTTGGCATAGAGGTCCCTGTTAAGGCGTAATTCAAATTAGGATAGATGAAATCAAATGTAAGATGAATATGATCTCTATGTTTAAAGTTATTTAACTTGGAGTAAACTTGGGGCAATATCTATGTCCTCTTAGTAGATCATCCTTTTAAGTTAGGGATCTCAATTATGGAAAGTAGGGCATCCAAGAGGTTGGACATCATATAGAATTAACTCCTAGTCCCCATCTTGACTATAGAGATTTGTCTACATAATCATGTACTGGTAAGCTCACCAATAGGGGGTTAACTCCTTTTCAATCATGTAATAGACTAGGGGTAACCATATGCTATCAATGTAAGTGGTTATGGGGATTCTAGAGAGTTTATTCATTAGGGTCAGTATCATTCTAACTCTGGGTTAGAATTGAATAATGGGAATGTTCATTATTAGGGTCAGAAAACACATGGCTTTTAGAATACAATCATGGTGTTAGGATGGCCATGAGGTCATTTCTATTAACCCATTAAACAAGTGTGGGTAAATATACTTAGGGATTGGGGATATTGTAATATCTCTCAAATGCAATGGGGGATACATAGGAAACACATTTATGAGTGTGCTCATTAATTAGCGTGCACTTTTATATTTTATGTTCCTTAAAAATAAAATAAGGACATCAATAAAATGGAGTACCTCTATTTTAGCTACTACATGGTGAACATTCACCATTTATGCTACAACCAAGTCATAATAACTCATCTTGAAGGACACGATCTTCTATTCTACTTTGGTTATGGGTTATAACTCCTCAATTGTCTAAAATATGTTAGACCAATTATTTTCCCAAATATTCAAGGACACAACATTGAGTGTTTTGTCTTTAAAGACATTTCCTTCAAAGTCTATGGAAAAATATTACTCAGTGTATTATTTATGTTGCCTTAAGGCTACCATGACTATGAATTTTGCAAACTTCTCAACACTAGTCTACGAATTATCTCTAGATCAATTTTCACTTACTAAAATAACAATTGGGCTCTTTTGTTTTGATTGTGGTTAATCCAAGATCAAATTAGAGATTTAAGTAGAGGCCAGGGATTTTTTACAAATTTAATGGTGATGGTTTTCTTGGACTTAGGAAAATTCATGCTTTGGATTTGAATTAGACCTTTGCATTTATATGTTTGCCTTTTTGAACCCATAAAATCTCTAGTTTTATTATCTTGTGCCCATATAACATCTATGTGGCATCATGCTGGTATTTTTTGTGTCACTTTTCATAATGTATTTGAAGAGCTAGTTATTATCTTTTAAAATCAACCTTGCATTTTGTATTATTTTATCTCCATTCATGGACCAATGCAGACTATAGATTATGATCCTAGAACTTGTATACTATTGGTCCCTGTTCACATAAATATTCTTAGTCATACCACTTGGTATTTTTATGGGCCTTTAGAGCTCTATGCATTATTAGTCTAGGTGTTAACATGTTTATACCATGTAATAGTCTTGTAATTTCCTATATCTTTATTGAAAAGTCTGTCCTTGTTTTGCACCATCTGGTCAAACTTGCCTGATCAATACGAGCCATAGATCTTATAAATGTATGTGAAATTTAATCATCATCATGACATGCAAATAACTTATGTTAAATACATTAGGGTATAGTTTTATTTTTTTAATAAACATGAAATGAACTTTAGACCAAATTATTTAGGCTATGTTTAGAACACATTAAAAAGGGCCCCCAAATAACAAAAAGATATAATGTAAGGTTTTAGCCCAGGGTTTTATTAGGTAAATAAACATGAAAGAACTTTGGATTAAAAGTTTTAAGCTAGGTTTTATGTTAATGGGACCTTTAGTTAAACTAAACTAATTAGGTTCATAAAGACCATGCGGTAAATATATACTAAGGTGTGGTTCAATGTTTAAAACATGACTAGATTCCAACATGATATTCAAGATTAATGTATGCACATCTAAACCTAGTTATAAGGATCCCTGAGTCTAGACATGGCTCTAAATAAACTAGATTAATCTATGGAAGGCTAATTTTTTCAATGAGATGTAAGTCTTAAGTGCATTTATCTTCTAGATGAAATTAGATTTAAGATGAAATTTTAAGGCCTTGAAAATGTCAATGATAGCCTCACAGTCATCAATTAACAGGTGCAAGAGCACCAAATTTAAATCCTAGATGTAGTTGGTCCCATACAAACTTGGGTTAAATATGCTCTATAATATTATCTCCTATGAGTAATCACAAACCATGGAACATGATCTAAATAGACACACATTATTGGTCCATGTAGTCATAATGTGGATTGTGTTAGCTCAAGATCATATGTACAAAAATAAACTAAGGTGTGTCTAAGTCTTTGAAACATAATAAAGTGATGACCCCTTGAATTATTAAAAATTAAAATTCAAGATCTTATCCCAAGGTTATTTTTATATTGAGTTCAAACATGGGAATACCGTATGGTGACCCTATGGGGTTATGAAGCTTTGACTCTATTGACTCTGGGAAGAGTCCATAGAGTGTTGATCTTCATATGGGCTCCCATGAACCATTGACTATGATTTGAATGATTGAGATAGGTTGGCTTGATGGATCAAGGCCTTTTTACATTAGGTCTCTTTCACTCCATCTGATCAATGTTTATTGATGAAGCATGAATCATCGATCCTAAGAAGAAGCAAGATATTTAGGTTAGATCTTGAAATAATGTAATTACATAGGATCAAGTCTTAGGGCTAAGGTCTCATTTATGTTGAAAAACCATGAATGGTGTCTTATGACTAATATGTTAGGATAAGTACCAAAAGGGGACCATGAAACATAAAGTAAGGCTGAGTTAAGAAATTAAAGGACCCTACACATATGAAAGTTAGACCCAGTTTTAAAACAAAGGGAACAAAGGATGGTGAAATATAAAAGGGACAAAATGTGATTTTTAGGATAAGGCTTAGTCATATCTAAAAACATGATTAAGTATTAGCATATAAATTAAAGTTAGTTCATTGTATTTTTCAAAGTGTTCCCACCAATTTTTCTCTCATGAAACTTCAATTTAAACTAAAGGATCTAATCAAGGGTTTTCATAGGAGGGTTTTAATATGTTTAAAACATGGATTTAATCTTGAGTTCCTATAGACTACACGATAGTAAAATCCTGAATGAAGATTAATCTATAAAACCCAAGTGTAATTCACTCGATGAGGGGCCCATGAAACCTAAAACAAAAGCATGAAGATAAAATATTAGCAATACTAGATGAAGTTTAAAGTAGGATCATGAACCAAAGGCCAACCTCATTAGGCATGGATGATCATAAAATACAAATCTTTTAGAAAACATGTCATGTTTTTAGTGTTATGGTTTATAATTATAGAAGGGTCCCTATTTTTTATAAATGGGGGTATGTTGACGTCAACATCCTTAAGGCCACCTATGCCTCTATTTTCATAGATCCACCCTCTAACTCATACTATTTCTCTAGGTCTAGATTCAGTAAGTCTTTATCAAATATAAAGTAATCAAATTGATAGATTATGGAAAATAGATAGTCTTCTCAAAGATTATAATAACAATTTGGTTACAATAGAAAGGCAATAAGATCCACCATATAATGCATACCATAATCCCAATCAAAATTATTATTATAATAGGCCACCCTATAAATATAATTAGTAAGGATAAGTGATGAGTTATTAATAAAGAAATTATAATCCTAATGCTCTAAGTAATTCTAGAGTTATTATGGTAACTTAGAGAAACTATGCTTAGGAAAGACAATAGAACAATCAATGGGATCAAGCAAATAACATGGCAATGGCTCTAACTGGTGAGAGCTCACAATAGTCTTACATGCATCAGATTTCAAATCCTCCACATAAAAACTAGCCACCTTCTCAGAATAGGGAAGCCTCTCTATCACATGGAGACAATCCTTCCTTCACTTAAGTAGAAGTGCAAAATCAACAAGGAGAAGGTAGTAGTAAAGAACATACTAAAACCACATTTGTTAACTTCTGAGAAGGTGAGAATTCATCTAAGCACATGGTTGTAAATTAAGGACAAAATATTCAAATATTGATAATTTAGTTTCAGCCAATACTAGATCCAAGAAAAAGGAAATTGGTAAAGGTTCAGGTCCTAAAAAGGAAGCTCCTCTTCCTTCTCATCCACCAAAAAAGACTACCACTCAGGATGTACCTCAAAAAACATCAAATCAACAAGCACAAGATCTAAATGGGCATAATTTGAAAGGTTATTACATTCCTTAGTTCACAAAACATTTAAGAGGCACTTCTTCTCCTGCATTTCAACCTAGGATAGCCATTTATCCACTCAGTATTATGGATCAAATGAAGAAGGCTTATGTATCAATTTATATGTGGGATATACTGCTAATCATAGGTCAAAAGGAGTTTTTGCAAGGAGAGATTTCAAAGATAAATATGATATAAATACAACCTAAAAAGGAAAGAGTAAGTGTTGTTTCAATAAATTCAAATCAAGTTTTTGAGCCTTAATCTCCCAAGTTGAATAAAAATCCATTTTATCTTTATATTGTCATAGTAGATTGTCTAGTTCATAATTATATGATTGACAATGAGGCTAGTATCTCTATCATACCCAAGTCAATAACTAACAAACTAGGAATTTAGTATGAACCCCATAAGAAATATTTCTTTTAATTATATGGGTCTCTTAAAAATAGTATATGTGTGTTGAGAGATCTTAAATTCATATTTGTTTCTTGTCTAAATTTCACCACTACACAAGATGTTGTTGATTTACCTCCTTATTTTGCACTATGCCTATCTAGTGATTTAAATTCTAAGATAGGAGTTTACCTTTATTAATTTTGGTAATACATGGTTTTTATAACCAAGTATGGAAAAAAATTCACTATAAGGTATAATCCAATTTCCATATTTCACTTAGAACCATATATGCCAAATATGTCAAATGTGAATTATAACATTTTAGAAGAAGATGAAAATACCCATGATCAAGAACCTTATAAGTCATTTGAATGTATACCAGATATAATCTTGGATGAGTTGGCTGATGATAATAATGTATATGACTCCTAAATACTTATTAAATAATTAGTGTGTGTGTGTGAGGGTGTCCTATGGGATTAAATGAATAAAATAGGAACAATTTAGGATTAAATAAATACCATACATATTTATTTATGGATCTATTTTCGAAAAGGACATTGGAGGTATGTTTTTAAGGTGTGTTGAAACTAGTCAAATTGACAAGCTTTTAGAACAATTTCATGATAATATTTCTAGAGGCCACTTTGAAACCAAGAATATATAAAAGAACATTATAGCTTGTTATTTTTTTCTGAATTTATCCAAATATGCACATACATGTCTTATAAAATGTGCAAAGTGTGTAATGTTTATAGGATAATAGAGACTAGCTACTATGCCATTAAAGTCTATTCAGGTTGAGCGGCCTTTCATGCAACGGGGTTTAGACTTCATTGGCATGATTCATCCTCCATAAAGTGATAGTTATAAGTGGTTTATAATATTCATATATTATTTTACCAAGTGGGTGGATGAAATTCCATTGAAGGAGGAAAATGAGAACCTTGTTATTGAGTCCTATGATAGTCTAGTCACCCATTTTGGAGTCCCTTCAACTATCATATCAGATCATGCTTTGACATTAATAAGTGAAAATTTATGTGAATGGGCTCTTAATAATGGTATATATTTGACATATTCATCAAATTATTATCCATATGGTAATGGATTAGTAGATTCCACTAATAAAAACTTGATTTAGATCATGAAGAGAACAATGGAAGATAATAAAAGATCATCGCATACAAACTTGAATACTACCTTATGGGTAGATAGGATCCCTCCTAAGAAGGAAATTGGTCATTCAAATTATCTTTCAGTTTATGGAAGAGAGTTAAGGCTACCTATCTCATTGTAAATTCTATCTTTGGATCTTGTACACTAGCTAGAACTTCTAGAAACTGATGCAATGGAGGTAAGGATGAATGAACTAAGATAATTGGAGGAAATAAGAGATGATTCCATGCATACCATGTGGTAAAACTTGTAGAAATTCAATAAATCATTTGAAAAAATATATTCATCAAAGACATCTTAGGAAGGAGACATAGTTCTCAGATGGGATGAGGAACATGCTAAACCAGGTCCTAATGTTATCATAGATTTTAAGGAAAGTAATGTTTTCTAATTATCCAAATTGAGTGGCAAGGAACTTCATATTCCTATGAATGGGATGTTTCTATAATATTATTATTAGGAGAGTCACTCCTTTGTACATAGTCATAGTTTCATTCCTCTAAGTGCACAAGGTGCACATGATTTTTTAGTTGTTGTTCTATTTCAATAGTTAGTTGTTGTTTCTAGTTTGTGTTTGTGTCTATTTTTTTTGTGTCAGTATCTATAAAATTTCCTAGATTCTGTGTATAGTCAAAGATCTAATATAATCCATAGATTCTACATTTTCTTGATGAGTAGTTTTGTCAACCCCTAAGAGACACCAAAACTATTGGTATTTTGGCCTTTAAAGGCCAAATATGAACCCTTGTAATCTGAAACATTTTAGTATCATGTCAATAACCTCTGTAAGCTAGTCAAATAGGTGTATTTTGGCCTCAAAGATAAATTTTTTGGTATTTAAATTTATTAAAGTAAAAATTTCATTAAATTATCCTAAATTTATTTTAATTATATTCAAATATATGTTCTTACCTTAGTTCCAAAGTTTCATACTCTAAAAAGGTGATTTCATGAATTTTTTATGTCAAAAGGGGCCTTTTCTAGCTCCCACATTCCAAATTTAGCTTCCAAAAGCATGGAAAATGTTAATTTTTTTTGTATTTAATGATAAATTACTTTTAGTGATTCTATTATTTTCAAATTGTGGTGGTGGAAGCTTAAGTTGTTTTTAAAAGCCAAGAAAAGCCCTTTTTCAGTCATTTTACAAGGCAAAGTATCAATCCATACAAAAATACATACATATGAATGATTAAATATTATTAAAATGATATGAAAAATATTTCATAAAACTTTCATGGAAATTTTAGGTCATACAAGCTCAAAATTGATCTCCTATGGTCACCTTCCTCCTTTGTGCATAGAGAGAGGCTTGCAGGCTTGATGTTGGTATGGATAGAAGAGAGAAAGTACAGGTCTAAATTTTTGGGAAAATAAATTAGACTCATATTAATTCCTCATGTTGTAAGTGTTTATAAAATTATTCTCTTCTCCCTCATGAATCGTCAATTTGAAATCAGGCTAATTTATGTAGTTTTGCATCTATGAAGGCAACCAATTTTCTTTAAGTTCTCCCCAATAGGGAAACATTTCAAAAAAATTCAAGTTTTTAAATATTATTGATAAATTTTTACACCATTACATGGTATCCTTCATTTATTATCCACTCATATCATTTTTAAACAAATCTCACAAAGAAAATCAGTGCAATCTATAGTTTGACATGCTCTTGAAGAGAGATTGTATAGTTTTGGAGAGAAACTTTTCAAGATTTCTTATTTTGATCCATGACATGAATTTCCTTCATTATTTAATTTTTTTTAAACTGGTATTCTCAATATTTTCTCCAAGAATTCATGCCTTATCCCATCTTTGTGCTTTTAAAGTATCTCAAAAGGCTAGTTTAGCATACTTTAAGGAAAATTTGCATATTTTAATGTTTTTTATAAAAACTTATGTTTCCTTTTCAGCCTATTATCCTTATTCAAAGGCATCAAAATTCATATAGTGAGAGTATCATATGTTAATTTTTGCATATAACTCCTCATCTTGGTCTTAGCATGATCCTTCATACTCCTTTCCACCTCTATGCCACTCATCCCCATATCACTATCTTATCACTACCTTATCACTATGTTTTGTGTTTTTCCCTCCCTTCTTTCATGTATTTCATCATATTTCATCCATACCACCCTTTTACCCATCTCCATTCCATGGTTTCATCATCAAGAGATCCAAAGGTTGATTGATACCACCATAAGCATGAACAAAAGGATGTAAGCCTATAAAACATCAATTAAAACCAAGAAAAGTAACCTATAATAGGTCACACATTCAAGTACTAATCATATAGGTACAATGAATAGTCAAGGTGAGAGATAGCTTCTTGAAGGTCTAGTGAGATGAATAATTTATGATCATGAGAAATCAAGAGGTGAAAGACTATCCTGGATAAAGAGTAGGGTATGTATATAATGAGTTTTGGCACAATTCATGAAGGTCACCTAAAAAAAGGCAAGGTACATAGTCATGTTTTTCATAAGGTGCATAGATAAAGTGTTAAAGTGAATATCTCTCTATACGGTCTCTATACAAATGTCTTCATCAAGAATAATTAAGGAGAAGAACAAGATCAAATCAGGTTTTGGGACTTGGTTGAGGTCACATACAAGCTAAATCCATACCAATGGTATTAAAAGTACACCTATAGTTGATAAAGTACAATCATTATGATGCCTTTGCATGACATCAAGGCATGAATGAAGATGGACTATCAAAAAAGGTTTTTCAATCCTAATAATATTCCATTCATGTCATAAATGGAAGAGGGGTAGTCATGATTGTATTTTGATGCCTAGGAGGCACCTATAGGATTGAATGAAGTCAACTTATAGTTTACAAGCATAAAAATGGAAGGTCAAAAAGGTGAATGTTGTTTTAAATGTGTATAAATGGTTTTGGTCACTTCAATAGGGTTATTTGTGTTTTTAAAGTTCCATCATAGAATTGAGGAAATCAATGACACCTCATGCTTTTTACATCAAGAAAAAGATACAAAGAGACCTATAGTACCTATACATTCAAAGTAAACCTTCTAGAGTCTTACAATAATTAATTCCTTTATCCATTTTTAGGCTCAATGAATCTATTGTTGGTCATAAAAAGACATGGATTGTATTTATATTATTAATCTCATGAAGAAAAAAGATGTAAAGGCATACCATAAGTCTAAAGAAAGGATAATGAGGGGAAAAAGTAACTTATAGCTAGCCTAGAGAAGCTACAACCAAGTATATGAAACATACTTAAGGTGACTTCAAGGGTTTTCTTCATTAAGTATACTTCCAAAGAATAGTTTGAGTTTTTAAGCAATCAATTTACAAAGGGTCAACTCATAATCACCTTGTGTGTTAATGACTCCCATGGCAAGATCACGTATAGCCCTAGTCTGTACAAGTGTAAAAGGTACTATCAAACACCTTAAGTGAAGTTTATGATCTAAGGAAAGTATAGTGTTCTTTGAAGAGGTTTGATGATTCAAGATATTTTTCAACAGAATAATATCTATGAGTCATCAAATACCTTTTGAAGAGATCTCTATAAACCATGCTAAAGTCATGAAGTGGCACAAAAATTCACCTACAACCATAAAAAGGTTAAAGTACAAACATAGTCATATGTTCATCCTTTTGAAGGTCATAAGGTCAAGGTTATCAATGATGAGGTTTCATATCCTATATAAGTTTATGATTAATTAGTAATGATTTAAGACAAGGCATCATGATAAACCTCAAAAAAATTAATAGATCAACTAAAGTCCTTCCAAAAACATTTTATAGCCACATATATACAATAAAAGCACAATCAATTTAAGGGTTTTCAAACATAGTGGTTTATGAAGGCTTTGGTGTGAATGATATTGGTTAATGAAGGTTTCAGGATAATTCAAAGTTGTGTAATTAAGGTCATATTGAGAAGGCCTCTAAAAACACCTAGTGCTACAATCATTCCTAAAGATTACCTTATATACAACTATCATGGAACATAGTCCACCTTTTAAGCTAAGTATGAACCTAGTAGGATAGTGGTTCATCTTGAAAAAATTCATGATGGTTTTTTGAATATAAGGTGAGAGGTGTACTTCAATAAGGTAAAAACATATTAGTAAAGGATTTCAAAGCTAATATGTAGTCATACATCACAATCTTGTGCCTACATCCTTAAGTACTACAATCATATTGTTAGCATGAAGGAAGATGAGAAGTACAGTGGCACATATGAGTTACTTAATAATTAAGTTTTATATTTAGGTATTAAAGTATTGATTCAATGATCATATCATCATTATGAACCTTTGAAGACATCACCATAGTCAAACCCTATAGGCCTATGTATGGAAGGTTTACTATGTGAGGCTTAAATGCCTTACTTGAGGCCAAAACATGCTAAAAGAAAGGTGAATGGTGGTTAAGAGTAAGTTTATAGTCCTAAAAAAGATAATTGAGTGTTAACTACATCAAATAATTCAATTTATTATAACATGAAGCTCTGAGTACTATTGACATATAGTCATATGAATTGTTTTGAGGAGGTACAAGGTGACATAAGGTGACATGGAAGATTGGAGTAACCATGAGGAGTAATAAAGATAATAAATTAATTTTTTATGACCTAATTATATCTTTATTAAGACCCAAACACCAAGGTAAAACACCATAACATAGTCAATCACATGCTCAGTTAATGCATAAGAGGCTTTTTAAAGATAATTTAGACATTTTTGGCACCTACACATGGAATTAAGACTTTAAAATTGTTAAACATGGTTATAATTACTTAATTAATCTTAAATATCATTATCAAGACCATTTAACAATTTGAAGTATTCATTGTTTCAACACAGTCCTCTATTAGTCTCAAAAATAGTCATAATAGAGCTAAGGAAGGTTCTAGTGGGTTTTAAGGTGTAACAAAGAATTATAAGTTAACCTAAGTGTTTAAAACATGGGATGATGTTATAAAATATTAATAATACCTGTAAAGTGTGTCCAAACATGAATTCATATGCAAACCATGCTCTTAAGGGCTAAATCAAGCAAGCAGACCTATAGGCTAAAAGCAAATTTTGGACTTATCAAGCAAGAAGACACCTACAAAGTGATTTTATGACATGGTAAAAGTCCAATGATGATGATTTCAATCAGGGGGAAGAAAAGGAGGAGTCATTTTCATCCCAAGGAGGAAATTCAAATTTCACAGTTCTAGACACCCATTTAAACCACTTGATCAAATGCTCGTATCTTTCACCATGTGAAGATTTTAGCAAAACAATATTATAATTATTCTATGACCCATATGAAATTATAATTCATGAAAAATTGATTTCAGCTGAGGGGATATGCTTTATGAACAATCTCTAAGAGTGTAAGTAGTTTAGAATGCAAACAAAACTTAATAGTCAAATTTATTCACGTGGCTATCCTCTCATATCTTTTGCATGTGAACCAAATATTTTTAGGGATGTTTAGGGGGTATATATTATACACATTCATGGAAATTAGTTTGGATTTAGAGGTTTCTATTTCATAAATCATAATTAAGAATATTAAACACTAAAGCCTTCTCAAACCCTCATAGTGATCAATTTTGAGAAAATTTGATTGTATTTCCATCAAAACCTCATCAATAAACCTAAAACAAATTTAAATTTTAATTAAAATTATCTATAATCCCATCAATTTTGTATGGAGATATATGGATCAAGGGAGAAATCAAAATTTTTTGGAGAAAACATCATGAAAAATGAGGTACAATGTAGTTTATATGAAATCAAATCTCTGGATGTTGAATATTGAGACTTTTTATTCATCTTAAAATCATCATTTAGTTATATATCTACCTAGAATTTCCCCTACTAGCTCCTTCAAAATAACTAATTTGCAAGAAAATAAAGTAAAATTGACCTAATCAACCATGGTGACTGAGTGGTAAGAGTTTCTTCATCAAAATCAATTGTCTCATGGTGTAAGGAGTTATTACATGTCTAATACACATTTTTTTTAGGTTTTATGGTTTTCTTGTGGGTTTTAATGGAATTTAAATGCAATGTGTAGGCTACTAGGCCTAATTACCCTAATCGGCTTATTTGAACAATCAATCAAGATTAGCATTGTAGGACTAATCTAAGTGTTCAAAAGGAATTACACTCTACATATCTACTCTTATTCCATGTTAAAATAAATATTCAAGTGAATTTTCATGTAATATTGAGTTTAAGGAGAGTTAACTTGTCTTGAAGTGTAAGATGCTTCAGTAGACTAGTTAGCTAGTTTCATACAACTTTCAAGGTTTTCATGCAAAGGAGGACTTATATTCAACTTAAAATCACTTCAAGTGGATTTAATCACCAAATATTTATGTATAAATCATTTAATGAATACTAAACAATAAGTCAAATGGCCCACCATCTTAATTTGAATGAATAAGGGAGCTTCATCCAAGATTTTGGAGATAAAGAAGATAAATTAAAGACTATTTATTATTATTAAATTATATTATCTTAAGTTAAATCAAAATGACTTATGCTTCCCTCATTTATGACACATTGAATGGATTTTTTCAAATTTGGCTATATATGTAGGATTTTGAATCCATTTTTGAGATACCTCTGGCTAGTATGGAAAACTATACAAAATTTGTAACTTGCACCAGAAATCAATAAAGAGAGTTTGTTTACAGATCATTCATGGTTGTAATGTGTATTTATAAATATTTATTTTCATATAAGTGTCATATATATCTCCTTTTTTAGGTCCTTTCCTCACCTACTATAAATATTTCATCCTTTACATGTCACTTTAAGAGTTATGAATAGAAATTTAGTTGGAGATTTTTAATATGTAGTGTCTTTAGATACCTTTATTCACATACCTTCAATATAAAATAATTATTTCAAACCTTATTTTGAAATACTGATGTTTAGGATTGATTTGAAAAAACTTTGTTGACAAATTATTTTATTTTGATCCACATGTGTGCCTAAGTTTCAAAGTTTATAGAGGATCAATCACTATTTAGGTGCATCACCATCATAGACAAATTTAATTTTTATTTTCTTCCTTACTCTTTTCACTCCAAAATCAAGCAGGTTTATTAATTGATCCTAAAATTCACATATTTAGAGGATCTAGAATCACAACTAGAGGTTTGATCTAAACACAGGTATCTCATAGCCTTAGATCATTCCAATGTTAGTCTAGATATGAGTCATATTTGAGCAATCTAATCTGTATTGGGTGCTATCTAGGTTACTAATAGTAATAAACCATAATGTATAAAATAGATAAAAAAAATTCACAATAATGAAGTGGCTTAGAGTGAAAATGTATGACACAAAAGAACACTACTTTCCAAAAATATATCAAACCTCACTCTATGTAGGCCCAACAAAGGAAAAGGCACATATATTTTGTTTTAAGTGCAAAATAAATAATAAGGTAAAGTATTTTTATATGTTTAAAATCTTGTTATTTGTTTTTTCAAAATTAGAGAACTTCTGGTTATATTTAAATTTCTCCTACCAAATTTTAATATTCGTAATAGTAGAGTTGGTCGTATAGATTTTACAATTATTTCCCAAAAGGGAGGTCAAGCATTCAAAACCCACTCAAATTATTTTTCGATAAAATTTCATTTTGACCTTATTTTGTATTTTAAAAGTCAAAATATTGGAGAAATAATGATGTAATATGAGTTACAATGCATAGTTCAAATTTTTAATTCTCACAACTTTTGTAATCAAAATATATCTAGTGAGTCAAAGCCAAACCCTGATAGTTTTTCTTGTTTTGATAAGCACTATGGAAAACATTATGAGACTAATTTATAAAAATAAATGGTTAACACCAAAAAACTAGAAGGAATGGTTGATGAATATGGAAATGACACTTACTTTTAATGATTTGAGGGAAATAATGGAAAAATAAATCACACTACCAACTGAAGCTATAAAATTACTTGAGTTTCAAAGATGTGATAAATGTTACCATGCTTTTTTGAAAGCATCGTGTTCTACTCAAGTAATTATCCATATTTAAGCCATTAAAGGTAATGCCTAGAAATATTGGAAAGTATTAAAATATATGTATGACAAAAAACCTTCCTATAAGAAGATTGATCTCTCAATGTAGTTGCTTCATAATAATCTTAGCACTAAAGAAGATGTATTAGAGTATCTCTTTTGCATGAAAAATATAAAACAAAAGTATTATACTATAGTGGTAAATTTGATTATGACATGTTCATTTTCATCACATTTCATTTCCTTAGTTCTATATAAACTTTTTTTTTTTGAAATTTTATAGCTTAGTGATAAGATTAATAGTGCCACATTTAACTCTATTCATGATTTTTTGACTCAGCATGAGTGACTGTTTGTAAAGAAGAAGAGTATGCCTACCAAAGAGTCTCACTATATAAATAACATGTCCCATCATAGAGATCATTAACATGTATAGAGATAGTTTTATAAGAATTCTCTAAAACTCTCTCTAGGAGACTCTCTAAGTCATTCTCTAAGACCTCTCTACACTATTCTAGACATTATCCACAACATTTTCATTAGCACTCTCTAGGATATTCAAAATGCAAACTTCACCATAGGAATTATTCTCACTCTTTTAGTTCTTCTAATGATTTAGCTTCTTATGTATCTTGTTGGAATAATAAAGAACCAAAATTCTTTAAATGTGGTGGTATTAGACATCTTGTATATTTATGTCCTTATAGACAACCCCACTCTCCACATAAAAATAAAGCTAAGACAAATTATATGGATCATTCAAGTGGTAGATATTCTAATTACTCTAGTTATTTAAGTTATTTTGACACACCCTCTAATTAGGAGGCATCCTATATTGCTAAGTTTTATGGTCTTGATAGACCTAATAACTTGTTCTGAGTGATCAATGATTCACCCATCTTATGTGAGATACTAGGCTCAAGATTGGGATCTATTGTAGTAGCATTTTTTGGCTTGTGTTCTTGCTTTCAATTTCATTTTTGGCTTTATATATTTTATATTCATGAATTAAAGTAGGTAGTATTTGTTTGATTTTGTTTTTCTCATTACACAACTTCTCACCTCTCATCTGATAGGGGGAGAATATATAGCATTTGGTTAGTCTTTGACTAGTCATTAGTGATAGTATGAGCTGATAGGATTTTCTAGCACCTTTAATATTGAGAAAATGTTGTCTACATTTTTTAGACATTAGGGAGATGCACCATACACAATATGAGTTGATCATCTTGATGATATTATTGGTGGAGATTTATATGGATCAATGTAGTTGGATAAGCTTTAATTGTGTTCTAATATAGTATGATATGATGATCATAGGGGATGAGTAGGATTTTATTGTGTTCATCATATTTTTGTACCATAGCTCTTAGGGTGGGCTTCAATATGGATTGGCATCAGTTTTGGTAATTATGAGGATATACAACACACTAGTTACAATTATGACATATTTTATTTGATGAATTAAGAGTTATTTCTCTAGTTATTTCATCTTTTATACCCCTTTTAAATCAAAGGGGAGTTTGTTGGAGTATTTATCCAAAGCTATTCATTTTTGTTAATGTTCAAGTAGTTTTATCTATTGGTGGGTTTTGTAACTAAATCTCATCTCTAGTAATCTTCCATTTAAAATATTACATTATGTACATGAAAATATATGCTTATATTGAATACATTCTGATATTTATTCCTCCTATTTTGAATCGGAACACACCTAGTGTAATCGTGAAATTATGTTCCTTTTTCATATGTAAACATACAATGATTTGGATTTGCTAGTTGACAATTATTGCTTTGAATTGGATTTGGAATGCTTAAAACATGGTTTTTGACTATTACTAGTGATATATTTTCAATTTTAATAATATAAGGAAGATTTGATAAATTTCTAATAGTGTATTATTAGGATTACCCTTTATCTACATTAATATTTATATCCTAAGTTTTTAAGTGTGTAGATTTTATATTTATTTAAATTTTTAATTCACATAAATTTGGAGGTCATGAGGTGTCATAACTCTTGTTAATTTTTTAGGGAATCTTGTTGTTAATTTCACAAGTAACTCCCTCCACACTTGTCACACACTTCCCCTCACCTTTTTGGGAATATGAAAATTTGACACACACTAAGAAGGTATTTTAAGGTCATGATGGGATTATTTGTAACTTCATCTTCCTTCATATATATATATATATAATAATAATAATAATAAATAGAGAATAAAAGAGAGATTCAAGTGTGAAAGATAGTAAGATATATATACATACATATATATATATATATATATACATATATATATATACCTATGTGTGTGTGTGTGTATATATATATACATATACATATGTATATATATATATATACACACACACATAGGTATATATATATGTATATATATATATATATATATATGTATATACATATATATATATATATATACACACATATATATATATACATATATAAATGTATATATATATATACATATATATATATGTAGATATATATATATATACATATATATATGTATATATATATATATATGTATATATATATATCTATCTTTCACACTTGAATCTCTCTTTTATTCTCTATTATTATTA